>PVJS01001960.1:0-90039 GCA_004027185.1 Glis glis
TATATATATATATATATATATATATATATATATAGAGAGAGAGAGAGAGAGAGAGAGAGAGAGGGAGACACACACACAAAGAAAACAAAATTCTTCTAGCTTCAAATAACAGAAAGCCTAACTAGCTAAAACAAAAAAGGTGATTTATTTATTAACTGGGAGGTTTAGAAATAGGTTAGTCTTCAAGTATCATTTGGCACTGTTTCTCTGCAGTTCTCTGAGTTCTGCTCTAATCTATATATTAACTTTGTTTTTAGTCAGACTTCCCTTATGGTTGCAAAATGGCTACAGGAAATCCAGGTACTATATTTCATATCACATCATTAAGAGGAAGAGAGAGGCTCCCTCCCAGAAGTTCTCTGAAAACATCTCCAGACTTACTAGCTTGAGTTAAGTCCCATGCGGACCCCTGAGCCAGTAATTGTATGTGACAAGATGGGGGATTTACAATAATGGGCTTGCATCTAAGTTTCATGTTCCATTTCTAGAGTGAGTGTGGTTATGTTTCTCCAAAATTAATAAAGTATATGAGGCAGGAGTGGTACTCAAAAATCAAAGTAGGAGATAGGAATATTGGAGAGTTAACCACATATCCATTACCTGTGCTTGTTTTGAATACTTTTTTTTTTTTTTGCGGTACCGGGGATTGAACGCAGGGGCGTTCTACCTCCATGCTACACCCCTGGCCCTATTTTTTATACTTTATTTTGAAACTGGGTCTCACGAGGTTGCGGAGGGCCTCACTAAGTAGAGAGAGAGAGAGAGAGAGAGACAGGGGGAGGGAGGGAGGGAGGGAGGGAGAGAGAGAGCGAGGGAGCTGAGGCTGGCCGCGAACTTGGATCCTATGGTCTCCGCCTCCCAAAGTACTGGGATTACAAGCGTGCACCACCACGCCCGGCTTTGTTTTGAATACTTTTGCTTGGAACACTAAGTTAGTGACAATCTTTTTATTTTATATCATGTTTCTTATAAATTAATTTCCTCTAATTCTTCAATCTACCTTAATCTTAACCATTATTAAAGCATTTTGATCTTAGAGACTTTTCCTCTAAATTTATGTTATTCAATTCTTTTCCTTTAGAGACTTTTTAATTCTACCTTCTGATAGACCCTCCTAAAGAAAGAGAACTTCTCTTTCCTTCTTTCATAGTCCCTTACTTTTCTCTCATCTTAATGCACGCTCAGAGGACCTCACTAAATAGCTGAGGCTGGCTGCGAACCCACATCCTCTGGTCTCAGTCTCCCAAGTACTGGGATTACAAGTGTGCTCCACCATGCCTGGCTAAAGCTAATATATTTTTATTATGCTCTATATTAATCCTCCTAATAATTCTCTCACTTATAATATAGGGGAGTTAGAACATTGCAGAGAACAAAAGTGAAATGCTTCCAATACCATCTCTCCTTCCTGCCACTGTTGCTCCGTCAGTTGTGGCTTTTGAGGAATTTCTAGTTAAGAGTATCAGCCATATTAAGTCGGGGAGGTGGCTATATTTCAGTAGTTGGTGAATTAATCAGTAATAGATGAAGTAATTCCAGTGATTTATTTATTAATTCACTCATCCGTTCATATTGACTTTGTGGTAGGATAGGAATGGGATATCATATATTTTTCAACCAGTTCTCAGGAAGAACTCCATTCCAAGAAATAATAGTTGGTGGTTTTAACTTTTTTTTTTAAAATAAGAAATGCAGTTTGAGACCATTTCTTTTGCCACTTAACTGTAAAAGAGCAGTGCCTGTCATCACCATGGTTGTTATTTTAGTACCACTTATTGGCTGCTTTCAATGTGTTGGACATGATGCTGAGCATGTCACATGAGCGATTCCTTATTCTAACAGCCTTTTCAGGCAAGTGGTATTGCCCCATTTTAGAAGTCAGGAAAATAGAGCATAGAGGTTGCAACCTGTTCATGTCTACTAAGTGATATGGATCTACAAATTCAGATCTGTGCTAGCTTCACCTTTCATAGAGTTCAGCATTCATGCAGGACTGACTGTTTCTGGATTATCCTTTTGTGTTTTGTAATATTAGTGCTAGCCACTGCATTGTAAGCAACGTTTCTGTGTGATGAGTTGGTCATGGTTCCAGCGACATCTTCGTAAAACCAATGGTGCTGTGTACCTGCGTGCCGGATAGCCCCGCAGCAGTGTTCCTACATGGCAGTGTGACTGAAGAGCTATGTGGGCTCAATTTACTGCCACGTATCACAAGCATCTGTGTTTTTGTTTCTCAGCTATCGTTCATTGGGTGTTTTTGATGTGCCAGCCACTGTGCTAAGGGCATTCTCTCTTGATCACTCGAGCCTTAAAACAACCCGTGTGATAGTGACTTTGAGTGTCCTCATTTTCCAGTTCTACTTAGAAAGGGGAGAGCTAAAATTTGAACCCATGAATTCTAGTTCTCCAGTCCACATGTTTAAACCACTATGCTACATCGGCTATCTGTCCTTCAACATGGATAATAGTCAGTTTTACTTTGGTGAACTTTTTTTTTTTTTCCCATTCCTGCGCTGTTTCTACTTAGTTAAGATTATCTTCTTGCCACTAGTTTTGTCATTTCAGTTTTGATGGAATGGTGGATTGGTTAATTGTACTTTAGAAAATTTGTAAGATTTCAAATGCTTGATCAAGCCAATTTGAAAAAATACTTATTATATATTTTTTTCATTGCAAAGGTAACCTTTGCTAAAAACAAAAGGAAAGCTGTTAAACCTGTTGATTCACCAAAAAAGTTATATTTGACATGTTTTCCTTTTTTTCTGACATAACTATTACATGTTTTAGGTAGGTTGGGCTTTATAATAGAATCACTTATGAGTGATTTGGGAGTATGTATCCAAATATTTAGTAGCTGTTTTCTGGACTCTTAGTATGTAGAATTTAGTGTATCCTCAATTAAATTTTAGAAGGGCTGATTAGAATTGAGTCCATCTTTTTGGTCCTTAAGATTTAGGAAAAATCAAAGGATGCTATTTGCATATATAAATATGGCAGTGAAACCCATTCTATATAATACAATGCACTCATATAAAAGATTTTGGAAAAAGAAATTGAATTTAGTTTGTGTAGAGGAGAGTGACTTCATAATAATATAAGAATAATTGTGACATTAAAATTTCATGGGTGAGCATAATTAGGGAGGAAAGTTTAAACAGATACCTCAGGGAGGTGATGATGAAAAGCAATAGACAGGATGTAAATATAGATATTTATAGTGTGGTATCTAGTGTATAGGTAGTACTAGAAAGCAGAAGCACCTATATCAGATATCTCTTAGTTCCTACATACTATGTATTTTTATATTCTGATGCTAACCTATTTTAAATGGGAAAATATCTCACTGAATGAAATCCCAGCAGTTACATAGCCTACATTTGATTTTATCTCCTTTATCTGTATGTTAATTGTGATTATTTTGAATTCTCAACATTAAAAAATCACTACAGGTTTTTATCTTTCACTTTACTAATTAGTAGACTTCATTTTTTAAAAGTTTTAGACTTCCAGGAAAATTGAGTAGAAAGTACATAGTTCTAATATACCCACTCCCCACATCCCTCAGTTTCCCCTATTCTTAAAACATCTTGCTTCAGTGTGGTACATTTGTTACAGTTGATGAAGCAATATTGTTATATTATTATTAACTAAATCCACAGTTGACATTAGGATTCACATTAAGATTTATGTTGTACATTTCTGTTTGCTTCTACAAATGTATAATGTCATATATCTACCATTACAGTTCATATAAAATATTCGGTACCTTAGAAATCCTCTGTGGGATTGTGAAGTGCAAGTAAAAAGCCTTTTTCTCTCAGCTTTCCCAGGCTGACACCTCTGAAAAACTGTTAGTATTTTCTTGTCTTTTCAGAATTGTCTTGTAGTTTGACTTTTTAATGAAACAATTTTAAATCTTTTTGTATATATACATGTAGAAATTTTTATATTTATAGTTTTTTCACATATCATATATCATATTTTTGTGCCAGCATGGTAAACAATCTTGAAACTTCCTAAAGAAAGAAATTTCTTCCTTAGGTCAGTGTAAGAACCAAGTCCACATAGCATTTATTGTTGAGAAACAGCATTTACTGCTCTGAGAAAAATACTCCTATAAGGTAGCATATCTAATGCTATACAATAGCCACACTTTGGTATGGAAATTGAATGTTATAACATATAATTTAAGCTTTTAGGATTATTGAACACATAATAACGTGTTATTAACTAGAAGGTGAAGCAAGTGCTCTGACATGGGTGTATTTGTATTATATTCATTTCATAAGTACCTTTGTACAAATAGAAAAGCTTTTGCTTAATATTGTACAAGACAGTAATAATTCCTCATCCTTGATATTTTAAACCTTTAAGCAGCTTTTATTGATTATGTGATTAAATTAGTTTTTCAAAAACAGGGCTATTATGTTTTCTTTTTGAAAAATGGAGTTTGAAAATATGTGAATCAGTCAGTGAAGTTGTAAGGATGTTTCTTGAAAAAAAAATAGACATTGTTTTAAGCTTTCCCGTAAAATTTTACAAGTATTTGTCATGGAAAAATATTTCTGGAGATTCCTACATGATGAATTATTGATATGTGTTCATTTTAGAAATAAAAATTGGTTACTATTTAATTGGCATGGCATGGTAGACTTTTTTTTTTCTTCCCCCCCAACCCCGCGCATGGTAGACTTTTAAACTTAATTATGAAAGAAGTAGAACTTAGTGACAATTCAAATAAATAAATGGATTATCTCTTTGCTATTTTCTATTCATTGTATGAAAAGTAGCATGCTTTATTAGAAAATTATGATGAATCTGTTTTCCTTAAACTTTTATATTTTTCATTCATAAGCATTATTAAATAATTCTGATGTGTTGAAATTTGATGAATCCTTTAAAAATCATTTTATACCCATGTCGACAGAAGAATTATTAAAAATAGCCAAAGGATGGAAGCCAAGCATCCATCAACAGATGACTGGATAAACAAAATGTGATATGTTACCACACCATAGAACATTATGAGCCCTAAAAAAGAAGGAGATTTTGACTCGTGCTACAGTATGAATGAATCTTGAAGATATTATGCTAAGTGAAACAAGCCAGTTACAAAAAGATGAATACTGTATGATTCCACAAATACTGTATGATTCTACTTACATGAGGTACTTGGGTTAGTCAAAATCATAGAAACAGAAAGGATAATGGTGTTTGCTGGGGACAGGTGGAAGGATGAAATGGAGAGTTGTTTAGTGGGTTTAGAATTATTTCTGAATTGCAAGATGAAAAAGTTCTGGAGATTGTAGAGCAGTGTGAATATACTTAATACTGAACTGTACACTTAATGGTTAAGATGCTAAATTTTATGTATGTATATTTTTACTGCAAATAAAAACTATGAAAAACCAATTTAAATAAAGATAAATAGATGCAACCAGTTTTGTCCACTGGAGAAATAATGGAGAAGTCTTGGAGTTTGAGAGTATTTTCCTAGGAATATAATATCTCATTTCCTAAATATTTAAGAATATGCTGCTGATTTCAGCTGACAAGAGTGTGAAGAGGGGGACAATCATTTTGGTAATAATTGCTCTTAAATGGATTATAGATGTAAAAGTTTTTATTTCTAGATCAAAGTTTTCTTTTAAATACCATTTGATCATTTATTTTTATTATTGAAGTTTTGTGTATTTCAGTAGTCTACTTCAGGGATTATAAGGCTAGGCAGATACTACTGGAAAAGTTAGAAAGAAGGTACCCACATCATAGTGCTAAGATGCAAGTTGACAAGTATCCGTGTACCACAACAGAAGTCTGAGGATGTGAAAGCAATCATGGATTTGCCTTACAGTAAAAAGGCAAATATTACACTTAAAATTGCTTCTATTTATTTTTCTCAGAATGATGAAATTATTTGATATCAGGAAACAGAATTAGTTTATTTTAAGTTTAGCCACCAAATCTAGGTTATCATTTCCAACATTCTTTAGTTAGCAACTGAGTTCTGAGTCAAGAGTGAAAAGAAAATGTGATTAGATGAGCTTGTGCCTTCCTATCACCAGCCATCAGCTTTTGTTTGCAGTGTGTTTATTAAGGTTCTTAAAAACAAAACCAAATATTATTAAAACAAACCCCCATTTCTATACATAGGCATACCATTTAGTTATATGCACAATGTATTTTCATTAAATTAATAAATGTAAAAGTAAGCAGGGTTCCTGGTCAGGCTTGGGCAGAAATTTTTATCTTATTTATCATTGTGACATTACACAGCACAGTGTCAGGTGTATAAAATACTATTGATAATTGTTTGAATGAATGAATGAATGAATGAATGATTAAGTGAATGAATGTGTTCCAATTTATGAAGTGAGATAAATAGCATTTTTATCTGTTAATCTTTCTTTAATGAATGTTTTATTTGCTTTCTCTACATCTTTTACTCTTAAAAGCATCATTTTAAGTAGTTTTCTTTTTTCTTTTTTTGCGGTACCGCGCTACACCCCCGGCCCTATTTTTTATACTTTATTTTGAAACCGGGTGTCACGAAGTGGTGGAGGGCCTCACTAAGGAGAGAGAGAGAGACAGGGAGAGAGAGAGCGAGAGAGCTGAGGCTGGCCACGAACCCGGATCCTCTGGTCTCCGCCTCCCAAAGTACTGGGATTACAAGCGTGCGCCACCATGCCCGGCTTAGTAGTTTTCTTTTTTAATAGTATCTTATAACAAATAAATAAGGGTGTATTTAACGAACATTTATATAATGCTTCCTATGTACCTGGTGCTGTTTTTAAATCATTTAACCTCGTTAAAACCCTATGAGGTGGTTACTGTCATTTTTCTTCTTACATGAGGAACTGAGGCATAGAGAAGTTAGGTAACTTGCTCAAGGTTATTTAGCTAGTAAGAGTCACAGTGGGGATTTGAACCCTTGTCTAGTTTCCCAAGTTTATATGCTTAACCACTATGCTAGGCAAACACACTCTCTCTTTCTCTCTCTCTCTCTCTTTCTCTCTCTTTTTCTGTTTTTTGTGGTACTGGGGATTGAACCCAGGGGCATTCTGCCTCTGAGCTACACCCCCCGCCCTGTTTTGAAACAGGGTTTCACTAAGTTGCTGAGGGCCTTGCTGAGGCTGGCTGTGAACCTGCAATCCTCCTGTCTCAGCCACCTAAGTACTGTGATTACAGCCCTGTGCCACCACGCCTGGCTCCAAACTCCTACCTTAAACGAATACCAGCTCTAAGAATAATTTCCATCTCCAAAAGACTGCCCTCACAGTCTTTACTAATTCCTTACTAGTGGGGTTTATCCTATTTTTTACAGTAAGTTTTGTTAAATGGAAAATTTTAACAGTAATATTCACTGTACTCGATTTTTTATCATTAAGCTATTTAATGAGTATGTTGTTTGATTTTAAAAGTTATACTTATTATAAGCATATGTGATATAAGTAATAAGTATACCGATAAAGTATTGATATTGGTGAAGTTTGGCATTATTTTAAAATGTAATGGTGCAGTTTGTGGAGCTGCTGAGGTTCTTTTATATTTGTGTTGGCATTTGTGTTTATTTTGTCTGCAACATCTTTTAAGTATCAGAGGAAAAATAGGAGGTGTAAGGTACAGGAGGATTGGATTTTTAGACATTTCACTATTATTTTTGACATTGTGCTAGGTACCTAAATGGATTTTGAGTCTAGTAATGCCCTTGCTCTGTTAATTATTTTGACACCTGAGGAATTGAGTGTTTTTACTCCTTGCCCAATTCTGTGGCCCAGGAAAGAAGTCTAAAGATTCAAAGTCTGGTCTGTTTGAGCTTGATATTTTACATATCAAAGCACTCAGATTCACATTTTGTTTACTGCTATATGCAGCTCTTTAAAGTCTTTTAGGATTATTTTTACTTGGTTTTTAAAGTTCCAAGATAGTCTAATGAAAAATATGAAATATCTAAAATCATTGAGGCATTAAACAAAATGTGTTATCCAGAAAAAAAAAAACTTGCCTGTTGTATTCTGTAGTTGCAGCAGAAGAATTAAAAATGGACCAAGCATTGTTTGTCCTTTTAGGTGTTGCTGGTTTAGAAGGAGATCATAACTACACTTACTTTTTATGCCTTCCTTCTTTCCACAGCTAACTAGTTCTTTTACAAATATACAGTATTTGGTGGGAATTGCTTTATATTAAAAACAACAACCAATAGTGGCAGTGTTCTCTATAGATGTATTAGTGCTTTCCAAAGAATATTCCATAGAATTCTAGTCTTGGGAAATGTCTTGGTATTTTATGGTTTTATAATCATAAAGAGGAACAATTGCATAAATGCTTTCCAACATATATACACATACATGTCAACACACATGCTTTGGAGAGTAATAGTATACATTAACTTATTAATGGTACTAATAAGTCTTATACTTACAAAAACTGGTTTAGTTTTGTTTTCCACATTTATTTGACCCAGAACCTTTTTTCCCTTAATCCTTTGGTTCCTTGAGGTACTTTGTACACCACAGACTACTCTCTGGAAAATAAAACTGTATACTATAACAGTGTAATAGTAGATCTGCTGTTTTGATATGATTTCAGAATAATGACCGATCAAAAACATACCATTGTTAGTTCATTTATGGTTAATAAATGGAATTTAGGGAATGACATTTAGAAATGCTTAGAAATTTAAAGTGCAGTGAATTTTCCTTTACTTTATGTAACATAGAACCTTGCATTTATAGATATATTACTTACAAAGGCCTTTTAACCTCTACTTGATATATAATGATGGGATGGTAAACCTCATTAATCTTAATTAGCAGTGGAAACCATACAAATCCAAAATAGTGTAAAAAAAACCAAAAACAAAACAGTAGTTTTTAAAGAAATACAATTTTATTATGAAAACTGCATCTAAAATTATACTAGCAAAATAATCCCAAGTAGAAGATTCTGAGTGGATATTCTTTGAAGAATAAATAACAGTGATCTATAATTCATTTGCAAATATATAGGTACTTCTGAAATAATTGAGATATTTAAAAACATTTCTTTCAAATTTTAGCTTTCATTACAAGAAACTTATTTACACTATTTACTTGCTGAGCCATTTCTTTATAGATTAGTGTGTTGTAAATTCGTAAGATGATATGCTCGTGAAACCTTATTCAGTGATCTCTATTATGAGAACAGAATGAAACATGGAAATAAGGCACATGTCAGATCTCTAATGAAGTGGAAGGGGGAAAAGATACTATTTGAGCAATGTTAAAAATAGCAAACAAGAACCAAAAACCTGACTATTACAGTTAAAAGGAGAGTGAGTAGTGATGGATAAACCAAAGGGAAAAGCATCTGCATGTTGAGTTCTAAAAAGTCCAGATTGAAGACCAACAGAGTGTTAAATCACAACGGTGACCAAAGACAAGAAAAATGAAAAGGTTCTGGAGAAGAAAGATTGACAGTGATAGTTGTAGCAACCAAGATAGTCAGATGTGAAGGCAGCTGACTAAAGCCAGTGCCCTTCCACAGGGAGGTCACATCAAAACAAACACTGCAGCAAAGGGAGATAGATGGCCTCATTGTGACCACTGAACATGGGGGTTCGTACACCCTGTTGAGGTGTGGGGCTAGGAAAGCACGGAACTGAAATAGCCCTTCAGTGCCACCGTGCATTTAATACACTAAGCGTTCATCTCTGAATTATGTCTAGAAGAGCTCATTTTCCGGCCTTTGCTTTTGTGTTTTTTAAATAGTATTTATTTGTTTTCCAAAATTTGATCTAATCACTAGTTCTTACCAGGCTTTAGTAGACCCGATGGTTGAAGTTCCTGCTACCCTCCTTTTGCTTCCAAAGTACTTTCAAGTGTGGCTTAGAAACTAGGAATTTGGTATTTTATAGGAAAAAATATGGCTAATTGAGTAGGATTTCTGAATTTAACTTATTTCTACCTGATTGTACACTTAAGTATTAAATCTTTCAAGTATATCTATATCAGGACTGACTGATCTGCTGTTAGTTATATAATGGATAGCTGATCTAGCCTTTCCTTTTAAGAAAATCCTTAATGTACTAGACCATTAAAAAGAATTCCAGCATTTGGTGTTCATTAGTGTTGTAACCGAAACAAAAACATTTTGATGGTTGATCCCAGAGTATTTTGAAGTTAGTGTAACTTTGCTGGGAAGGTATTTAAGCTTTAGTATCAATTGCAAATAGGCCATGAGCCAATTTTCAAAGCTGTTTCTAAGTAAGACATTGAGTTTTTCTGAATGCAAAAAATACATTAGTGGCACTGGGCCATGTGGCAAGAAAACAGAATGAAACAATTACAGTGGGATTTGTATTGATAATTGTATTTCTAAGTGAGTAGTTTAAGATATTGTGAAGTGGGATTTGGAATAACTCTCCAGTGTGTTAAAAACTTGCTTAAATTTAGTGCAGACCATGAAGGAGGTATTTTGAATATAAAAAAGGATGAGAATTGTTGAACACCAATTAAAACTTCAAATTCTACATTTAGAGCTTAGCTAATTGACTTTACTAAAAACAAACTTTTTGATGGTAAATTTCAACAAAATGACCATCATTTATCTATTAAGATAAAATGACTTTTTGTAATCCAGCAATTAACAAGGTAAAATCTCCACTTCAGAGAGAAAATTGCTGTTTTTTGACAAAGCAAAGGAATTTAGAAAAAGTTATTTTTCTTTTAAAGAATATTCAAACTATGTGCTTCTCTTGGGATAAATGCCAAAGAAAGACGCAGTGAAGTATTACTTATGTTGTATGTGCATTCAGAGTTGACTCTGCCGTTCATTTATCATTCTAAAGCAAAAAAAGAAGGGGAAGACAGGATAATTAGATTGATAGTAAATATAACTTAGTGGTTTATATGTTTGTTTTGACATTTAACCATAGACACTGTTGCTATATAGTTTTTATTCAAAGTTGTTTTGACACATAATTGTCAATGTAAGATAAAAGACAAAAATCACACAAATATTAGGTCTGCATGTTTTTGAAACATTTTGTAGATTTGTAATGCAATACAAAGTAGCACAATAAACATTTCTTCTTTTTTTTTTTTGTTGCGGTACCGGGGATTGAACGCAGGGGCGTTCTACCTCTGCGCTATGCCCCCAGCCCTATTTTTTATGCTTTATTTTGAAACCGGGTCTCACGAAGTTGCGGAGGGCCTCACTAAGGGGAGAGAGAGAGAGAGAGAGAGAGAGCGAGTGAGAGCTGAGGCTGGCCGCGAACCCGGATCCTCCGGTCTCCGCCTCCCAAAGTACTGGGATTACAAGCGTGCGCCACCATACCCAGCTAAGATTTCTTAACACTGTGTTTTATGAGTTTCTGTGTAGTTTGAACAATATGTTTTGGTCATTTTGAATTATTTTTGTTATGACTGTGAACTTACTTGTTTGTATGTATTTATATGTTTTTGCTCTATCCAGACCTCAACAAATTTAATGTCAATTCTAAGATAAGATAATAATTTTGAAGCCTTATAACTCTTTGCTTCCCCTCCCCCTTCATGACATACAACTTTTTGGGTAGAAATTTGTTTTGAAATATTATCTTTCCATAATATTTGATAATGTATTTATCACTTGACATGCTTAAATATTCAGAATAATTTACAATGCATCTGAATGTTCATTTACAATGAATCTGAATGTTCAGCAACTAGTCAATGTCCTTTATGGAATATCTTCTATTTCAAAAGCAGGAACTAAAGTAAAATGTAAATTTGTTAGGTCTAATTTTTAGCATGTTTTGAAAAACCATTTTAAATGCTGTTTTTCTACCAATTTAATTTTTAATCTTGAAAAAATACAGTTCATTTAAAAATGAAAGATTTTTAGTTTATTAACTTGATAATTTTTGGCTTATTATTTATTTGGTTCATTACTTATTTTTTCTAGGTCTACATTGTAGAATCTTATTAATAAAATAAAATATTTGATCTAATAGGTTTGAATAACATTTGAAATTATTCTAGTGATATTTTAATAATTTTCTTTTTTTCTTGAGTCTGTTGTTTTTGAGAGAGTATTATCTTCTGATTTTTCCTGATTATGTTAGCCAGTATGGTTTATTTGTGGAATAAGTTATGGTTTTCATTAGGAAGAAGAAAGATAGAAGATAGATAGTAGATTTGTCTGGGTAGTGTTTTCCATGTTGTAAACAGTGGCATTCCAGGGATAATAAAATCAAAATGTCATTTTTATGATGAATGTGTATAGGTAACAATATAGTGATAGAGTTTAAGTCTGTTTTCTGCTGCTTGTAATGGCGTACTGGAGACTGGGTAATTTATAAAGAATAGGGATTTATTTAGGGCTGGGAAGTCTAAAATTGAGGTGCTGTGTCAACATACGGTGGAAGGCAGAAAGGCAAGAGAGAACTAAATTCAATTTTATAACATATCTACTCTCAAGGTAATTAACCCACTCAAGATAATATTAATTCACTCATGACCTAATCACCTCTTATTAGGCCCTACCTCCCAACACTGTTGAATTGGGGATTTAGCTTCCAACATAGGATCTTTGGGAGAAATGTTTAAACCATAGCAAGGACTAGGCATTAATTCCTGATACTTTTTATTCAAAGGTGTAATAATGCTGAAAATCAGTAAAACTATAAGAGGATATGACCTCTAAGTTCATTTTCTAATTATGATAAATATCACTGTTTTATATGTAATAGCATATGTATCAGGTTACTTTAAAATAGATACTATAGGCATGTGATACAAAACTCAAAAGGTATTAAGGTCTAGAGTATTAGTCCCTCTGTGATTGTGCCCTTCAGCCACCTATGACCTATAACCGGACACAACTGTTGATACCAGTTTTTTTAAATATTCTTCCAAAGGTTTTCTGCAGATACATCCATAAGTGTAATGTGTCCATATATTTTACAATTTACTATACAAATTGTAGCACACTAAAGCAGTTGTTATATGTCCCATTTCCCTATTGGACAGCATGTCTTAGAGATAATTATAGGTCAGTATTAGTCTAGGGGATACAGAAGTAAACAAAACAGAAAGTCCTCTGCTCTCATGGAGCTCGAGTTAAGTGGAAATAGACATGGGGTAGGGGAGGGATGGGGACAGGGTGAGGAGAGAGGGTGGGAGAGGGAGATCAGATGGGAATGGATTGCATTAAGGTAACATGGTGTGGTAGAAAAGGACTGAGCTACCCTGTTTAACTGAATGTTTAGGGAAGGCCTCTGAGGAATTGACTTTTGAATGGAGACCTGAATGACATGAAGGGCCCAGCCAAGGGAAGATCAGAAGAAAGAGGTTCCAGGGATCCAAAGGTCAGTATCGTTGGAGCATAGAGCCATAGAGGGTGAAGGGGGTAGGTGGGCAGAGTCTAGGTCATATAGGGCATAGTTTGAATTTCTTTATTGCTGTGATGAAAAGCCATTAGAAGGTTTGGTTATTGTTTGTTTGTTTTATCAAGAGAGTGGTAACTACTTTAGCTTTTTAAAAAGTTACTGTGACTGGGCTTAGTGGCACACGCCTATAATCCCAGTACTTGGGAGGCTGAGATAGGAGGGTTGCAGGTTTGAGGCCAGCCTCAGCAACTTAGCAAGGCCCTCAGCAACTTAGTGGGAACCTCAGCAACTTAGACCCTGTTTCAAAACAAAATATAAAAAGGGCTGGGGGTCTAACTCGGAGGTAGAACGCCCCTGGGTTCAATCTCTGGTACCACAAAGGAAAAAAGGTTACTGGGGCAGCAATGAAGACTACAGTGTAGATGGTTCCATATCAGTGAATACAGAGCTGCTTTGCATTTCATTGTAGGTATGGACAGTAATTTACTTAGTTCTTTTAATGGACCTTTAAGTTATTTCTCAGTTTTGGATTTTGTAAACAAAACTGCAGTGAAAATCCTTGTGTATAATTCTTGTTTAACATTCTAAAAAATAATTTTGAGGACTGTTAAAGCATGGTTCTTAAAAGGGAGAACTATTGGTATGCATCTAAACTCTGCTGCCAAACAAAATTCTTCAGAAGGCCAGATACCTTCACTGTGAACAGCGTGTGTGTGTGTGTGTGTGGGTGTCACAAACATTGCGTGATCTTGGTAACCAGTGTTGAGTAAGCATTTTTGAGCCTCTCAATTCTAGTAATTTTTTTTTTTTTGCGGTACTTGGGATTGAACCCAGGGGCATTCTACCTCCGAACTACACCCCCAGGCCTTTTTTTTTTATTCTTTAATTTTGAAACAGGGTCTCACTAAGTTGCGGAGGGCCTCACTAAGTAGCTGAGGCTGGCTGCGAACCTGTGATCCTCCTGTCTCAGCCTCCCAAGTACTGGGATTACAAGTGTGCGCCACCACGCCTGGCATTCTAGCTTTTTTATGGTGTAATTTGTGTATAATAAAATGTACTCATTTTAAGTGTATAGTTTTAGACATTTTGACAAATCTGTACAGTCATATAACCACTGTCACAGTCAAGATAGAGAACATTTCCATCACCCAAACAGTTCTCTTCTGTCTCCCTTTCTTTTTTTTTTTTTTTTTTTTTGCGGTACCGGGGATTGAATGCAGGGGGCGTTCTACCTCCCCGCTACGCCCCCGGCCCTATTTTTTTTATGCTTTATTTTTGAAACCGGGTCTCACGAAGTTGTGGGGGGCCTCACTAGGTAGAGAGAGAGACAGAGACAGAGAGAGAGAGAGAGAGAGAGAGAGCAAGAGAGAGCGAGAGAGCTGAGTCTGGCCATGAACCTGGACCCTCCGGTCTCCGCCTCCCAAAGTATTGGGATTACAAGCGTGCGCCACCACGCCCGGCTTCTGTCTCCCTTTCTAATATCAACGCCAGGCAGTCACTATCTTCTGTCACTGACGATTAGTTTTAATACAAATGGCATCACACAGTTGATCCTTTTTTGAGTCTGGCTTCCTTTGTTCAGCATAATGTCTGAGATCCAGCCATGTTGTATATGTCGGTAGTTAGTTCCTTTTTATTGCTGAGTAGCATTCCATTGTGTGGATATTCCATAGTTTATTTATTCAATCATCCATTGATGGACATTTGGGTGGTTTTCAGCTTTTTGACTTTTATGAATAAAGCTCCCATGAATATTTGTTTACAAGTCTTTGCATGGAAATATATCTTCATGTCTATTGGGTTAGAACTTATGAGTGGAATTTTAGAGTATATGGTAAGTTTATGTTTAACTTTATGAGAAATTGTCAAACAAGTTTCAGACTTGTACTCTTTCATATTCCCACCAATAGTATATGAAAATTCCAGTTGCTCTGTATACTCATCAACAGTTGATATTGTATTCTGGTGGATGTGTAGTGGTATCTTATTTGGTTTGAATTTGTGTCTTTCTCTGTGCTTATTTACTACTTATATAGCTTCTTTGTAAAGTGTCTATTCAAATCTTCTGTTAATTTTAAAATTTAGTTGTGTTTTTATTATTGAATTTTAATAGTCCTTTATATATTCTGGCTATGAGTCCTTTGTTGGATGAATGTATTCTGAATATAATCTCCAATTTATGACTTCCTTTTCATTTTCTTGATGGTATTTTTAGAAGTAGAAATTTCTATTTTGAAAATGAAAGTCCAGCTTATTAATTATTATTACACAGTGGTTTGCGCTTTCTGTACCTTGTCTAAAAAATTCTTTGCTCAACCTAAAGTCTTGAAGATTTCCTCCTATATTTTCTTCCAGAAATTTTCTAGTTTTTAGCTCTTATAATACTTGGTGAGTTAATTTTTGAATATGATTGCATATGGATCTTTCTTTTTTGTCCTGGGGATTGAAACTAGGGGCCCTCTACCTCTGAGTTAGACCTCCTGCCCCATTTTATTTATTGTTTCAAAACAGGGTCTCATTAGGTTGCTGAGTCCTGCTACATTGTTGAGGCTGTCCACAAACCTGCCATCCTTCTGTCTCAGCCTCCCAAGTAACCACACCTGGCTTGGATTTTTTTTTTTCTTTTTTGCGGTACCGGGGATTGAACCCAGGGGCGTTTTAACTCTGAATTACACTCCCTGCCCTATTTTTTTATACTTTATTTTGAAACTGGGTCTCACGAAGTTGCGGAGGGCCTCGCTAAGTAGCTGAGGCTGGCCGTGAACCGGGATCCTCTGGTCTCTGCCTCCCAAGTACTGGGATTACAAGCGTGCGCCACCATGCCTGGCCTTTTTTTTTCTTTTGAGTGTTTGTGTATAGTCAATAGAAATCCACTGAAAATATTTGTTTTGTACAGGGAGATAACTTCTATAACAGTGTGGAGGTTGCAGTGAAAAGACAGAACCAGGGCAGCAGCCATACATGTGGAGAGAGCAGGAAAGAGACAGATTTGATGGCATTCTAGAGATAGAATATATTAGATGGAAAGTGAGCATGGAGGAGGAAATACAGATGAGACTAAGGCTTATGGTTCCAGAAAATAGTGTGGCTCAGGTCCAGGACTAGAATATAGAACAAGGAAAAGATTTATGAGGAATGGAGAAGAGTTGTGTTTTCAACTTGTTAAATTTATGTGATAGCAGGACATTCAGTCCTTGTCCACGTGCACACATGTTGGGACATAGCTAGCTTTTAGTGAAAATATTTTTTTCCTTTAATTTACTGTGATTAATTTCCTATCTTGTTACATGGTGTCCATTATGATAATTTTAATAGCTTCCAATTTTGTATTGTAACCACTATATCTGCTATCTAAAAGAATCCGTTAAAAAAATGATGACACCAAAGTGGTTTGCACTGTATTTCCCTCCTGTTTTCATCAGCATGACCACCAACTAGGATATCCTTTTCAGTCTTTGTCAAGATATGCAGGCGTCTCATATCATTCTTTCCACATAAGATTTTACTATCCTCACTTATTTTGATACTTAGATTATCCTGGGGATAACCAATGAAAGATACTTTAAACTGACTACTGTGTCCTTTTGATTATTGAGCACTTTCTTATATGTTGTCCTAACAAGGTATCCTAGGCTCATCCCATACTTTCCCTGTCCTAGCCCTGTACTTGGCTGTTCTGCTAAAGAGTCCATGTTATTTTTAGCTGAGAATGGTGTTTAGAAACAAAAATCTGGACACTGAGGTGTGCTCATTGCTATGAAGACATCATTGCTTTTAGATCTTACTAGTGGACAGAGATTGGGAATTATTATTATGATTATTATTTGGGGGGGGTCCTGGGGATTTAACCCAGGGGCATTCTACTTCTGAGCTACACCCCCAGCCCATTTTATTTTCATTTTAAAACAGGGTCTCTCTTGGTTGATGAAAGTCTTACTACTTGCTGAGGTGGTCCTCAAACCCATGATCCTCCTGTCTCAGCCTCCCAAGTACTGGGATTGCAGGCATGTCACACCATGTCCAACTGAGCTTGGGAATTATATATACACATATATAAATGTGTGTGTACATATACACACAGGTATGTGTATAGTACACATATATCAATACTTATTTCTATATCTATCCGCCTATATAAATAACTATAACTTCACACCTATATCTCCAATTTCAGTCCATTATGAGAGGCTTAGTTTTGTATCCTTTCCCTTTCCCATGTTTGCAATTCCCTTCATTTATAGTGAGAAAACTGGTTCCTATTAAGCTTATTAGTATACTTACTTATTTACTCAATTCTTTGTACATAACAAATTTCTTGGCTCCAACTTGCCAAATTCTTGTCAGCCTACACCCTCCCCAACAGCCATGTTCAGCTGAGGGGGGAGGGAGAAGGATGGGAGGGAAAGAAAGGAAGAAAGAGTCTCCTAATGAATCTTTGCCTGAATTTGATCCTTGGTTGAAAAGAACAGATGGAAGGAAGGAGCCATATAGAATTTCAAACTTTTGAATAGTCAGTTTTGTCAGTCTCTCTCTCTTGAAGTTTCTGGCTTTCATGTCACAAGCAAAGGACATAAAAATATTTTTGTAGCACTTTTATGCTTTTTAAACATTTAATCTTTAGTCCACCTGAAATTTATTTGAAGGGTATTAGGACCTAGTTATATTTTATTTTTCCAAATGCATAATTATTGCAACATGAATATTGACTAGTCCAAGTGGGGCATGGTGGTGTGCACCTGCAGTTGCACCACTCAGAAGGTTAAAGTAAGAGGATCACTTGAGCCCATGAGTTTAAGGCCAGCCTGGGTAAATAGTGAGACCTGTCTCAAATATATATGTATTTTATTAACCATTTTTTCCTCACTGATTTGAAATACTTTTCCAATCTTTCCTGTTCTACATTGTTTTGTTTCTATGCTCTTTTGTTCCATTTATCAGTTTGTTTTGCTGCATGCCTGGTAGTGGAACAGTATAGTATTTAATAGGGTAGTTATGAGCATTAAATGAGAAATATATATAAAAGAATTACCATAGTGTCAGTCATATAGCATAAAGTGGTCTGCACATTAGCTATTATTACCATCTCAATGTAAAAGGAATAAACTTTTAGAACAGTAAGAGAGTAAATTACAAAGACAATAGCAAACAAAAAACCAAATGTAAAAAATATAGTAAGAAGTAGTGGTATCTTTTTTTTTCATTAAAATCTTAGCACTCCTTGGGGAGAACAGATTAAGTGATGTGTACACGTATGAATGTGTCACTATGAATCTCACTATGATATATAAATACAATGAACCAATAAAAATTTAATTAAAAGGATTTAGAGTTCCTAATTTTATGCTTTGCTTTTGTAATGGCAAAAGTTCATATTCTTTAATACAGATAAATTATGTTTAAAAATATATCCCTGATTAGATAAAAATTCGGTTATTTAGAAATATAGACGTTCTAGATTATAAACTCTTTGAAGGCAGAGATTATTTGTTATTTCATTTAATAGATAATTTGTTTTCCACCTCAGTGTGCCAAACTCTGAGCGTAGAATAAGATATAACATCTGCCTTGAGCAGCTCACAGTATAAATAATGTGCAAAGGCTAATATACATACTAGTGTACTCACTTGTCTTCCACTAATGTGGAAATAGTTGAATCAGAGCTGTACATACTCACTGAGGTATTTCCTAAACAAAGGGATGGGATAAAAAGAATATTTAGTATTTTTATGCTAACAAGCTCAAAGAGCTTGTTTGTGTTTTTGGATTGCTTCTTTTCTATATTTTCTGCTTTTAAAGATGTTAACTCTATGTAGTCCTTGTTTAATCATTAATATTGAGTGCATGTGTACAACATGGTGATAATTTCAGCACTTTGTTCTAATATTTTCTCTGAATGTGCTTCTAGTTCTATGACTAAAGTCAGGTAATTTGTATTTTTTCTGAGATCAAATTAATGCATTTTTAATCCAAACATCTGTTCCATATTTGTTCCACACCTGTGACAAGATGATTTCAACCATTCACTTTATAAAAGAGAAACATGTTGTCAGGGGGTACCCCAGCTTTGAAGCACACACTCTATTTTTGCCCATTTCCCACTAACCATGTGAAAAATACCAATTACTGAAACTCTGAGAAGAATGAAGTTACTTGTAAACTTAGAATTCATACAAAAAAGGCCCTTTAAATAAAACCATACTCAGATGCAATAGACCAAATCTGTATAACATAAACCTTTCAAGATCAATGTACCTAAAAGATGTATCCATGATTTGGGAAGGCAGCTTTAACAAAACAGTATTGTTAAAAATAACTAAAGTGAAACAGCTGACAGCCAGTCTTACAGACATGTCCTGTGACAGGAAGCTATGGAACTCAAAGTACTTTAGTGAGTATTAGTAAATATTTTGGGCTGTTACAGGCCATATTTTAATGCACTCTTTTGACACTATTCTAATGCACATGAAGTGTTTTGACAAGTAAAATTATGAAATTTTCAAAAATGAGAATCCTAAATAAGAGTGCCATTTCAGTTGGAATGAAAATCACAACAACTTTAGATCTCAATTGAGAGTAATTTAGATTGTGGAACAGTGTGTATTAAGATAGACAATATGTTCTAGTATCATGTTCATGATTAGAAAATTGTCTTCAGAAGGAATATAAACATTAGAGGTCTATAGATGCCTTTGAGAGTGCCAGGAAGGCAGATTGTAATAGTGGATGTGACTGATAAAGTTTGAGAGGCTAGCTTTGTTTAAATCCTAACTCTGTCATGTACTGGGCCATTGGACAGTAAGCTTAACATGTTTCTTCCTCAGTTTCTTGAACTAAGAAATGCATAAGACAAGGCCCCATTGGGTTCTGTGAGATTTAAGTGAGTTGATACATGAAAATGCTTAGCATGTCACTAGCACATGAGAGATAATAAATGCTGACAGTAAAGCTCATCATAAGCACACATTGTTTCCTCATGCATTTTCCCTGTCTTTTTTCTCTTTTGTTTACCTTCATTTTTTCATTTCCCTATTAGTTTTGTGATATTTTCGCTTTCTTTCCCATTCCACTAGCTCCCATATTGTTTCTTTGTCTTTCTCACTACTTCTTAGTCCTGTTCTTTATTTCACTTTACCCATGTTTTCATTATCTTTGAAAATGTTCCTGTTCTTATTCCTGTTCTTTTATTGGACAGGCCCAGTGGCCACCCTTTCTTCTTCACTCTTCTGTTCTTCTTTTAAACAGAGGTCTTTGAATGTTTTTCTGAGCATCTTAGAGCCTCTAAAATTGTACACAAAATTTTATGCATATGCATTTGTAAAGGGAGTAGTTTTATAATTATTTACAGGAACTTTTTTTCAGTCTTTTCATTGCTGTGACCAAAATACCTGACTTGCACCTGTCAGAGGGAAAAAGTTTTATTTGGCTCTCAATTTCTGAGGTTTTAATCTGTCATCAGCTGGTCCAAGGCAGAAACTGCAGCGGCAAGATGTAGTAGAGTAACACCACTCTCAGCTCATGATGGTGGGAAGCAGAGGGAGAGGAGGTGGCCAGGGACAGATATAGTCCACAGCCCCAGTGGTTGGCCCCCTGCAGCCATGTCCCACCACTTAACCTGGCTGCATTGACTAACACATGGGGGGGGGGCATCTTAAATCCATACCATAACACTCTGCCCCTGACCCCGAAGAAGCTCATGTCCCTCTCACAATGCAAAATGCATACAGTCCATGTTAACAGTCCCAGCACTGTTCAGAAGTCCAAAGTATCCCCCGAGACTTAAGGAAAACTTTTGTCTGTGAGCACCTGAAAAATAGTAATAAAAAAATTACCTGCTTCCAACATACAGTGAACAGAGTAAACATTTGCATTCAAAAGGGGCATAGAAAGAAGGAATGGGATCAGAACAAGACTGAAAGTCAGCAAAGCAAACATTAAGTCCTGTAGCTCCACGTGCCGCATCTGGGGCAAACAGTGGTGAGATGTCATCTCCAAAAGGCCTCGGCAGCTCTGGTCCTGTGGCCTCGCCAGTTACAGCAGGTATGGTTCCTCTGCCTGTAGCTTACAGCTTTCCTCAGCTGATGTTTCATGTCCCTGGCATTTCTTAATTCCTGGGGTCTTCACTGCAGCGTCAGCTTTACTCCCACAGCTTCATAATTTGCCCCCTCAGGGCCTGCAGATACGAATTCTGACATTGCTACATGTGGCCTGTCCTCCCAGGCCTTCCTTTGAATCTGGGTGGAAGTCTCTATAACCTCTTGACTCCAGCATCCTGCATTCCTGCAGGATCAGCAGCACATGGATGATGCCAAGGTCTGCTGTCAGCTTGAGCAGTAGCTGGGCCTCCTTGGACCAGGGGTGCATTAACCTCTGAGTGTCTGGGTGGCTGAGCACAATGAGACAACTTTTTAGGCATTCCCATGTGAGCATGGTGCTCCCATGGCTTCTTCTCAGAGTAAACTTTTTTCAAATGAGTTTTCATGGTTGTACTGCTGAGCCTGTGATGGGCAGGGCCATGCTAATTCCTTAGGTGCCCTCACTGCATCTTTTCTATTGTTGCTGTGCAAAGTACTTCAGCAACTGTACCTTTCTTGACCCCAGTTTTACACATGCTTTTCTGTTCAAACTGCAAATTAAAAAAAAAATTCCTCTCTGCTTTCTGCTCCAGATTTTCACAGTAAATCTGGATAAAATCTACCAGCAATACCTTTGCTATAGCCTGAATGCTCTGCTACTTTGAAATTTTCTCTGCCAGGTTAATTAGTCTATCACCTTTAAATTCAGCCTCACAGAAAGTCTCAGGACGTGGGCACAATGTAGACAAGTTTTTTGCCAGAATGCAGCGCATGTGGCCTCTACTCCATTTCTCTATGGAGTCCTCCTTGCCATCTGAAACCTCAGGAGCACAGTCTTTCCTGTCCACATCACTATTGGCATTCTGGCCTTCTGAGCTTCTACCAGAATCACCCACTAAGCTCTGCTTAAAACATTCTAAGGCTTCTCCAACTTCCATCTCCAAACCTTTCCAAACTTGTTTTGCAAACCGGTTCCAAAGTTTTCTTTTTTCTTTTTTTGCGGTACCGGGGAATTGAACCCAGGGGCGTTCTACCTCTGCGCTCCACCCCTGGCCCTATTTTTTATACTTTATTTTGAAACCAGTTCTCACTAAGTTGCGGAGGACCTCACTAGGTAGAGGCAGAGAGAGAGAGAGAGAGAGAGAGCTGAGGCTGGCCGCGAACCTGGATCCTCCGGTCTCCGCCTCCCAAAGTACTGGGATTACAAGCGTGCGCCACCACGCCTGGCCCAAAGTTTTCTTAACAACATAGTTTAATCACATCGTGGACCCTGCTCCTAGTAACAATTTCTTTTTTAGTCAGCTTTTTTTTTTTTTTTTGGTCATCGTGACCAAAATACCTGGCAAGTACAACTTAGAGGAAGAGAGGTTGGTTCTCAGTTTTGGAGGTTTTAATCTATGATCAGTCAGCTCCAAGACAGAAATCACAGCAGCAAGGCATGGTGGAGGAACACCCCTCTCAGCTCATGATGGAGGAAGTGAAGAGAGAGAGGAGGGGCCAGGGACAGATATAGCTCCCAAGGCCACATCCCTAGTGGTTCACCTCCTCCAGCCATGTCCCACCTCAGAACCTGGCTGCATTGACTGACACACGAGCTTCTCTGGGGACATTTAATTCAAACCAAAACATGATTTCAGGAGTTCTGCGAAGTTAAGAACTGTTGCTTCATAGGATGTAACTACTCTTCTCTCCCAGGTCTTTGCTATTTGCCTCATTGCTATTGGGGAACCTCTTTTTTTTTGCGGTACTAGGGATTGAACCCAGGAGCATTCTACCTCCGAGCTCCACCCCCAGCCCTATTTTTTATTCTTTATTTTGAAACAGGGTCTCGCTAAGTTGTGGGGGGGCCTCACTAAGTAGCTGAGGCTGGCCGCGAACCTGCGATCCTCCGGTCTCAGCCTCCCAAGTACTGGGATTACAAGTATGTGCCACCACGCCCAGCTTTGGGGAACCTCTTTATCCATGAAAAATTGCTCATTGGTATCATCTTCACTTAGAGTATACATGAGATTTACATCATAATATTATAAAGGAACTTTACCCCTGGTAATTCATTACTTGTGGCACCACTGTGCCTGCTTTACTCTGCATGCAATAGCTTTATAAGATTTTTCAGTTTCAGAGATATAGCATTATGCATTTCTTAAAAGTTATTTTTGTTAGTTTCAAATATTCATACCAAATGGCCAGCTTATTTTAAAACAAGGTAAATATTTCTCATTTTAATTTTGTTTTGCCTCTTTTCATTTGTCTGTGATTGCCCAGCCAACTTGGAACCAAAGCATTTAACATTTTAGAAGCTAATTGTCCAGTGAAAGAAGAATGTTTTGGAATTAGTTATACATTCACTAGAAAAAAACCCCAGATTGACAGTATTTTATGTTTATTTTAAGTATTTGAAGGCAGCATGTCAGCTATAAGAAAACGGTCATGTAGACTTTCTATGTGCCAAAGAACCAGTTGTTTTCTTAACTAGAAACATCATCCACATGAATCATCATGACAGCCTGAAAAATTCAGCATTCCTCTAGGAAAAAGGAGATAACCAGTAAAGCATTCTTCATACGTCTTTTCACGTGTGAAAGTCTAGAGGGGGAAATCATTCCTTTGAAAATAACATCACTTTCATCTCTGCACTGATAATTCTGACCTCAGAAATAAAATATGCATTTCAAGGTCCTTGACTTTACTATGTAGAAATCAAGCCAAATGAACAAACACAAACCCCATGTACAATCAACTCTGAATTAATATGTAGAGTACAGGTGACACAACTGCATATACATATTTAGCCAAAATGAACTGAGTTCCTAGCATGTGCTGGGCACCCGGTGTAAATAATGAATATAACACCAAAGGTCTTTGCCCTTGAGAAAAAATAAATGTATCCATGTATCTATACCATCTGCATATCTATTCCATACAGATAGTAAAACGTACAATGAAGGAATGAGCAGGGTCTGAGGAGAGAGTCTATTTTGCTTTAGAATGCCATCCACAGCTAGTTATTGGGTAGAAAAAATAGAGCCCTTCATTGAGTCTCTGATAATCTGTTTTCTGTTTTAGTAGTGAAGTTGGTGGCAGACCCTGATTTTTGGTTGTTCAGAAAAGAAGCTCTTGTAGTTCCAAAGTTTTTGTACCTTGAAACATAAAATTTGCTGCGGAAATGAAAACATGTAGCAATATATGCAAACGCTGTTTGCCACAGCCTATAAAAGGGAGTAAAATGGAAAGAGTTGTTTTTTATAGTTCTGTTTCCTTGACTGATAGATCTCTTAAGAAGGCTGAATCATAGCAACTAGGACTCTAGACTCTTTGGAGATAGCTCTGAACTTGGGGGACCTAAGAAAAATAGTTTGAACACTACCAATGTAGTCCGACTCTTATTTAAAAGATGGTCAAATGGAGGGCTTTGTGCCTTCCTTTCTCTTGGTTAGTGGAAAATCCTGTAGTTGAGTCTAAATTCTTTGATTCAATGTTTTGCTCCCCTGCTGCCTTTTCATTATAAACAGCAGATATTTCATTATAAACAGCAGCCTACACAAAATATTGTGCTTTGAAACCTGAGTGGTCAGGAGATTAATGGGTATATCCAGCTCCTTGGGATGAACAAGATTTGGAGGACTAGGAGAGTGGCTTCTCTGGACCCTAACACCTTTGTGTGTGTCCTGTGAAAGTGTGGCAGTCTGAATCATTTTCACATTTGTCTCGGGAACTTAAGGGCTCCTCAGAGGAATGGGAGTGGGATTGCCAAGAAGGCAGTTGTCTGCAGCCCACTCCGTTAGCTAGGAGCGTCTACTAGATACAGAGTAAAACAGAGAACTTTGAGACAATAAACTGATTTTTGCTTCTTTGTCGTGAACCTTTCTGAACTGGAGAGCTTCTGTAGCAATTCCTGCGATTCCATCTTGTATGACAAGAAACTGCATCAAGACCTTTCCATGTGGGCTTTCCTGTTCTCCCTTTGTACTGTTCCCCCATGCTCCTCCCTTCACACAAACCCACTTGTAGAAAGGAAAGTAGGGAGAAGGCATGTAACACTTGCATTCCAGACTTTAGGAGGTGAGACCTATTAGAAATGATAGAGTCAAACAATTAATTAATGTTTGAAAACCCTCTGAACTATGTCCTTAAATCTTCTGCTTAAATGGAAAAATACTATCTTAATTAGGAAGAATATATACAGAATTAAACAACCAATGGAGCCATTTAGAAAGCAAATATTGAAGCCAATAATGAACCTTCTTTGCAGGGTTAGCACATGGAAACCATTGCTGTATTTCAGCAGATAGACCTATGTCACTGTACTTCTTAAGTCAAAGACCTTCATTATACCAGAGGATTCTGATTTTTACAACTAATTTTACTTGGTTGCTAAATGCCATTCATACTTAACGAAACAAAATGTGAAGAGAAGACTAGTTTAATTTTGTAGTATGAAATTCTTCTGTATTTCAAAATATTTTTCCTCCCTACCTTTTGAAGACATTTTCCTTAATTCAAATTTCACATAATATTAAGAGCACCATAATTTATAAGGTATAAAGTATGTGATTTGAATGCTTCCTACCTAATGCGACAGGAATTTTTCTCCAATTATAGTAGAGGCAAGGCCATCATTCTCCAGTTTCAAACAAAGATCACAGCTGCTTGCAAAAGGAGAGCTAAACTAACAGAACATTTAATATTTTGAAAAATGTGTCCTGGGGGAACAGATTTTTCTGTTCTAAAAGTTATTAAATTATTTAATTTGGCAGCTCCAGGGCACGAATATTTTGAGCCCTATCACTGTCATTTTTTTTTTTACCAAGTTCAAGTGGAAAAAATTAAAAACTTTATTTTGACATGTAGTCCTTTATTAGGATCATATAAACCCTTGGCTTCAAGGGCCTACACATTACTGTGATCTGCATAGGCACATTCCATTTTTAGTGGATCCGTGCTTAATTTTAAAAATTCTCAGCAAATAGAGCTGCAGCCAGAATTTCCTCTGTTGAGATTCCTTCCGGCCCAGATGAAACTAATAGTTCCAGGCTGTGTTGCTGTCATTCATTACTAATCCAGGTATAGCTGCTTACTGTTTTTAATTTTCTTTTTTTGAACTTAAAGGCAGTGTTTGCCCTTTTCCCATGAGAAGTCAGTGATAGATAATGTGCCTGAGATTCCAGCAACTGGAGAGAGTGGGTCTTTTCCACACGGACACAATTAAGCTTTGTTTTAGGGCCAGTATAGATAGGAGCTTGATGATAGACATAATCCAGTGGAGGACAGGCACTTAGTAGGGTATAAAAGAAAAATAAGCAATTAGAAATTTGCCTCTAAATTTTGGAAGTTGATGTCATGGGAAGCAGCTGTTTCTACCACAAAATAACTGTTGATGCCATTTACCATTTTGGGGCAGAATGTTAAATGGACAATATGTTTTGTGTTTATTATAATTCTTATGGCTAATAATAGAATTTTGTGGAAACACTCAAAATGTTATCACCATTATCATTCTGTTCAAATCAGACCAGAATGGATTCATTTTACTTTTTTTTTTTTTGTGGTACCGGGGATTGAACCCAGGGGCATTCTACCTCTGAGCTATCCCCCTTGCCCTATTTTTTATACTTTATTTTGAAACCGGGTCTCATGAAGTTGAGGAGGCCCTCACTAAGTAGCTGAGGCTGGCTGCAAACCCGGATCCTCCAATCTCAGCCTCCCAAGTACTAGGATTACAAGCATGCACCACCATGCCCGGCTTTTCATTTTACATTTTAAACTGAATTTATTAATAGTTAATATCAGCATGATACAGAAAAAAGATCATGGACTTTGGAATTAGACAATTCTGATTTTATATCTCAGCTAGCACTATGACCTTAGGCCAGTGATATGAAATCTGAGTCTTTTTTTAGTTTATAAAATGGGATAATAGTTTATAGAGTTGGTATAAGGATTAATAATATGGTAGACATAAAGTACTTAGGACATATTTGATACTCAGCAAATGGTAGATTATATAGTATCATAAATTATTGGCCTGTGTACCTGCCTGCCTGCTTGGCTATTTATTTATATTGATCTTCTATTTCTTTTTTAGGCCTCCCCCTGTTTGCTAGTCCAGTTGTCTAACATTTGAGTAATAGGTGAAATTCCAGAAGAGTTTGGGATGAATTAATGCTCTTCTAATCATTTATATAATCTAGATTCTAAATTTTGTCATTGGTCTCATTCACTCATTAACTCAGTATTTATCACAGTATCTTTAACATAGTAGACTCTCAGATATTTGATATTGGTAACTTCATGTCTTGTAGAGAAGGTGCATAGAAAACTAAGCAAATTTAAAAAAAAAGAGGCAGCTAGTTAGAAGGAAATATTTTTTTCAAGAAAGGAAATTCGATTATCATTTAAAATAATTCAGTTGGGAATAATGTTTAGATAGTCATAATAATGTAAAACACTAAATATTGATTTAGCCAACAATTGTGATGTGACTATATTCAGAAAGGGAGGAAGGGGAATGTGTTAAGAGAGCTAAATCCCCATCATCTGCAGCAGGAAGTCAATACGTAAAGCATGAACTATTAAATTTTAAAAAGCAATATGGGCATGTTATGTAGAAATAGCCGAAATAGTTGAGAGTAAGTGCTGGAGAAAGGTAGGGCAGGGGGTCTCTTTCCCCTCCACTATCTGCCTTGTGGAACTTTTTTTTTTTTTTGCGGTACCGGGAATTGAACCCTTTTTTTTGCGGTACCGGGAATTGAACCCAAGGGCATTCTACTTCCAAGCTACACCCGTGGCCCTATTTTTTATCCTTTATTTTGAAACCGGGTCTCACGAAGTTGCAGAGGGCCTCACTAAGTAGCTGAGGCTGGCTGCGAACCCGGATCCTCTGGTCTCCGCCTCCCAAGTACTAGGATTACAAATGTGCGCCACCACGCCCGGCTCTTGTGGAACTTCTTTAAAACTATGTAGATGAATTGTTTTGATGAAAGTAACTTGAGATATTTGATGGCACTGGGCCGCATTCTTCTCCACACGAAGGCCGTACCTGCCACCAGAATATGGCTCTCCTCGGCCAGGGAGCCCCCTCTCTGGGATGGGCTCCTCCTTTCTCTGCTTCCATTGCCAACTCACTTCTCTTCTGAATTGACGTGCTCTTTAGACATGTTTGTACAGTGAGTCAAATCATGACTCCAGGAATATCCGTCCTCTAAGTTCTTTTAGTCTATTCTGTGGTGATTTTACATTTTAACTTGGAGTCTTTTTCTAGAGATGTTTTTGGTGGTGACTGTATTGTAGCCTCCAAGAACTGATTACACATTTCACTATAATGAAGGCGACTAGTGCTTCAGTGTTGTCCCAGTTGGTTCTATATCCTAAACTCAAAGCTCCGTGAAGTTAAGGATTCTTGGTTTTGTTCACTATTTAGTGGCTGCCACAGAGTGTGCACATAGTAGATTCTCAGATATTAAATTGTCATATCTCAGTGAGAAGTTGAAGAGCATGGCTTTCAGTTAGACAAACCTGAATTTCAATCCCATCTCTACCTCTTTCTAGCTATGTTTCTCAGCCTCCTTTGTGAATCCTGGTCTCCTCATCTGTATAGTGGAAATGAGAATTGTTCCTATGTAATGGGGGTTGTTATGTGGATTAAATGAAATAGAGCAGATAAAACACTCAGCACATGGTAAGTGCCCGGTAAATGCGTTCACTGTGTTACTTCTGTTTTATTTTCGAGTGAGGCCACTTCCATTTGCTCAGCCTTTCCAAAACCTACACTGTTTCTAAAGTCATAATTTTTCCTATTTGTAAGGATTCAGCAAGTGTTAACGACACTTGAGAATATTTTCTCAATCCTGTCCCTGTAGTCTGTCTGTACCTACCTCTTTCCTAAGTATTATTACTCCCCATTTCCAGTTAACACCTAAAGGTCCTCTACTTCACAAACATTTTCACCTTTTTACCATTTGCTATTTCTTATAATCATCTTACTATTCTTTCAAATCACCACAATAAATAATTTTGTATTAAAATAATATTCGGCATTAATAAAGCAAGTTATATTTCCCCCCTGAATTCTCTAGTAATATTATTACGCTATAGATCACATTACAACTCTCATATTTTTAAAGCAAAAATTCTGTTCCTAAGGACATAGATTTCTTTGTTTTAAAGAATGTTTATTATATAACTTCTAGTACGGTTGGGAAAATGTTTATGTTCTTCACAATGCATTTCCTCATGAAGTAGTTGGGCTGCATTAAAAGAGAGTAGTGATAAGGTAATTTTGCAACGTGTTTTTCTACAAGGATGAGCAAAACTTTCAAGACTGGGATATCCTCAAAGGTAGTAATCTGCTCTACTCATCTCTTCATTGTCTGGCATATAGTAAAATCTTAACTGTTGACTGAATAACTGTTTGCATGAATGAATTAACCATTGTTTTTGTTTGATTGTTGAAATATTTTTTTATTTTAATATAATTTCAAACTTAAAGAAGAGTTACAAGATTAATACAAGGAAATTCCATATACAAGTTTTTTTTAACTAAGCTTTATATATGAATAATGTTTTTCAGAGCTATTTGAAAATATGTTGTTGACATTGTACTTCTTTAATCTGGAACAGGTCTTTAGTCTTTCTTTTTCTTTTTTGACTAACTTTTTTTTTGTGGTACTGGGGATTGAACCCAGGGGCATTCTACCTCGAGCTATACCCCCAGCCCACTTTTTTATTCCTTATTTTGAAACAGGGTCTCACTAAGTTGCAGAGGGCCTCACTAAGTTGCTGCGACTGGCCACGAACCTGTGATCTTCCTGTCTCAGCCTCCCAAGTAGTGGGATTACAACAAGCGTGTGCCACCACGTCCAGCTAACTTTTTTTAAAATAATTTAAGTCAATTATTTTGAAGAATATTTCTCCATCTGGGTTTGCATAATGTGTCTCTCTTAATTAGATTAAGGTTTTGAAGTTTGGGCAGAAAAACCACAAAAGGTATACCTGCCCTTATCTGAAGAGTGTATCAGTAGGTACATGATACCAGTTGATACAAATATTAGTGATTTTTAAGTTGGTTAAGTTATATTCACCAGGTTTCCCTACTATAAAGTTACTGTTTGTCCCTTTTAATTAATGTGTAATTTGTAGGGAGATATTTTGAAACTGTAAGTATCTTGTTCCTCATCAAACTTTTATCTAATAGTTTTAGCACTGGTCATTCCATCCTTTTATATTTATTATTTGACATTCTACCCTGAGGAAGATCTTCCTTTCTTTATTTTTTATTTATGTTAATTTGAATTCATGGCTTCTTATTTTATTCAACATGTTATGTTCTGTTACTGTCCTTAATTATTGTGGTGCTTACATTATTCCAGAGTTAGCCAGTGGGAGCCTCTGCTGTCTTTTTGATGTGTCTTTACCATTGTTGGAGAATATCTTGCCTTTTTTGTGTAACAACAAGTTGTAGGTTCTTTTTGTGCTCGGCCCTAGTCTGGAGTCAGCCATATTTCCTAAGGGGCCCAGGTCTCTTTCATGGCTAACGGTATTTTGAAATGATTACCTTGGTGCTTGGTGTGCTCATTGCTACTAATTGGTTGTAGACCTTCTCAGGTCTCAGTCCTTTTGGAGACCAACCTAAGAAATATGTATGTGTATGTATATAGCTGTATCTTTGTCTAAATTAAAGTTCTCTACGTAAATTAAGAGTTCTCAGTGATAATTCCAGTTCCACTCTGGCACGCTAGCGTTCATTCTAGTTTTGCTCCACACTTGTAACTCCCTCTGCAACTGAGAAACTTGGCTCTGTAGAGTCATTTAGTATCCCTGGTACCTTGTCTAGGCTTTGGCATTAAGTGATAAATGTATGTATTGAGCATTAGACAAGTGAGGGAGTGAATAAATAGTTATGGTGCTACATATTCTCACTGTGTGACCAACGCTTGGCATGAGGTAGATGCAGAATAAAACCTGGTTGAACAAATAATTCTTTTCTCACCAATATCTTCATTTTTTCACTTTTGAACCATATGAGCTATGACTGTATATGCATACTTTTGCTTTTCCATTTAAAGCATGAATCTGATAAATTATTCAATTACTATAAAAAATCTAGCCATTTTCCAATAAGAAAGAATCATAAATAAAAATAAAATTGTTCTATAAGAAAAATAGTTCTTTTGTTTTTGCTTTAAAAAAAAAACTGGATATGGGCAGCACTCCTGAAAAGATTTCAGCATTTCTAATTACAAAAAATGTAGCTTGCAGAGTTTGTCTGGCACATTTTTCACATTTGTCAGCTCTAGTGATGTGAAATATGTTCTTCATGTGAATTCTCTTCCTATGCCTCCTGCTGCCAGACAAAAAGAATTTCCACTTCACTGCTGCTTGTTATTAAGCTGCTATAAACAAGAATGTTGGAAGGAAACTTATGAACCAATGACTAGAAATTTCTGATAACCTTAAGACTCGTTCCCAAATAACATTATTAACTCTGTAAGTAATTTAGGGGAAAACAGTAGGGTTTCATTCACCTATGCCCTCAAAGTTATAGATTTACAATTTAGGACAGCCATTAATGACAATACCTCTTGGAGTGGATTTTTTTTTTTCTTAAACCTTCAGGAAATGTGGTTTGTTTTTCTCTCTGATGTAATTAAAACTAACAACTCTGTGCTCATAAACTTTTATTTTATTCCTAAAACACAGTAAAAAATGAATGACTCTATACTTTTCTATTTTTGCTTTTTCTATTTACTCAAGTATGTTTTACTTTTTCTATTTACCCAAGTATGTTAAATGTAGCATATGCATTGTAACTTCTAGTACAGAATTCATAATGTATAATTTCTTATACTACCAGAAAATGAGGTAAAGTAGGAAAGGGAGTTGATTTTATATTCAGTAAGACTTTTCCATACAGTTGACTGGGAATTGATTATTTTTTGTTTGTTTTAAAGAAAATTTTCTCCAGCATAGTTTTTTTAACTCTGTGTGGAAATATTTAAAATTTACTTTCCATACTTACAAGAGGGAGTGAGTCTTTTAAAAATGAATAGAAAAATCAAAACATTTAAAGCATTTCAGTCTTAAAAGCCTTTCCTGTTTAAGGAAAAGCTAATGTAGAAGACTATGTTCTATATTCATGTCTTCTAAGTGTAGGTATTTAAACCTAAAATCCAAAAAATATTGCTTTTACACACACACACACACACACACACACACACACACATCTATGAGAGGGATATATACTTGACATATTTCCAAAAATGTCTTTGCGCTTTTAGCCAAAGTTAGGGTTTTGTTTTTTTCTCTGTATTTTCAGTTAGGCGCCCCCTGTTGGGTTTTTATGACAATGCTGTATCATGATAGAGGGATATAGGCATTCCAGGAACAGAATCCAGATGAGCACTGGTAAAAGTTACTAAGGGAGCCCGCGTGTGGCGCACGTTTATAATCCCAGTACTTGGGAGGTTGAGATGGAGGATCCAGATTCACAGCCAGCCTCATATACTTAGTGAGGCCCTCCGCAACTTAGTGAGACCCTGTTTCAAAATAAAGAATAAAAAAATAGGGCTGGGGTGTAGCTTGGAGGTAGAATGCTCCTGGGTTCAAATCCCCAGTACCGAAAAAAAAAAAAAGTTACTAAGGGAAAGAAAACTCGGGCCACTCCAGGGTCAGTGAGGTTCAGTGCTAACCTCCGAGGGTGATGTCTGCCTCTCCCTGCTAACCCCTTAAAAAAAAGGATGACTGTAGGGAGGAGGGAAGCAGAGGCTGTTGGGCACTCTTTCTCCAGTTGTTCTTTTGACTGGAGCAGGTACCATTTTTTCTCCTTTACTCTTTTTTTCTCACCCTAATCCTTTTCTATGGATTCATTCATTTTCACGCCTTTATTTATTTATTTATTTATTTTTTATTTTAATTTTTTTTGCGGTACCAGGGATTGAACGCAGGGGCGTTCTACCTCCGCGCTACACCCCTGGCCCTATTTTTTTTACGCTTTATTTTTGAAACCGGGTCTCACGAAGTTGCGGAGGGCCTCACCAGGGGGAGAGAGAGAGAGAGAGAGAGAGAGAGAGAGAGATCGCGCGCGCATGTGTGCTGAGGTTGGCCGCGAACCCGGATCCTCCGGTCTCCGCCTCCCAAAGTACTGGGATTACAAGCGTGTGCCACCACGCCGGGCTTCACGCCTTTATTTTACAGGGAAATTAAGCCTCAGCAATATGACCAGTACATGGTATTCTTGGGATGGTTTCATATTTTCTTCTTCATGTGTTTTAAGGTAAAAGTTAGGCAAATTAAAATGCAGGTATATTTTAATATCATTTATGAACTAAAGGTGGTTACGGATGTTAAATAATTCATAGCCGTTGCCTTCCTATCCATTTGCAGTTTGACAAGCTTCTTTGCCAGTTCAAGTGAAAACTAATGCTCTCTTGAGTCTATAAGAATGTAGTTGAATGTTTGCAAAAACATTTTATATGAATCTTTTAAAAGATACATAGTAAAACTTAACTAAACTTTGTCCAGTTATGGGGAGGGCAAGTTTGAATTAGAAAACAGTGCGGGGTCCAGAACCATAGGATTATACTGTCCTAGAAATGGGAGTAGACAAGGCAGTCAGATTCCGTTCTCACTATTGTATTCCTAGTACAAAGCGCAGTATCTGCTTGGCACATCGTAGAATCTCACTAAAGATCTCTTGAAGCTTTTGATTTATTCTACATTTTACAGATGAAGAATCTTAATGCAGAGACTGAGTGGCTGACGCGGAAGTAGAGCTCAAATTATGTTATGCCATCCATTACATTTTTAAGAGAAAATTTATTATTTTCAAGATATGTAATAATTGGGACTAAGCCAAACACATAACAATATGAGAATTTTTTTTGTGTGGTATTGGGGATTGAACCCAGGGGCATTCTACCTCCGAGCTACACCCCCAGCCCTATTTTTTATTCTTTATTTTGAAACAGGGTCTTGCTAAGTTGCAGAGGGCCTCACTAAGTAGCTGAGGCTGGCCACGAACCCGGATCCTCCTGTCTCAGCCTCCCAAGTACTGGGATTACAAGCGTGCACCACCACGCCGGGCTACAATATGAGAATTTTAGTCATTCTGCTTCCATAAATTGATCATTATACTTGTGATTAACACATTCTTTGTCTGTAAATAGGGAATCATAATATTCTTGTGGAGGTACTTAAACAATTTGCTTTCTTGAGTTGTTAAAATATTTTTTTCTTTTATGTTCTGTTAATTTGTTCATAAACCCTTTTTGCAAATTAAACAAAGGTTCTTTCAGCAAACTTCCCTTCTGTGGGCTATCATGAAGTCTGCATTTGTTGAACAATGTAGTGTCATTGACTTCAGAGTGAAGGGACTTCAGAAATTATGTTGTTCAAGCAATTCATGATTTAGAGGAGGAAATGGACCTCCAAGCAGTTAAGTAACTTGTCAGCGTCACATTGATTGTTAGTGGCAAAGCTAAAAATAGAGCCTAGGTTTTATGTTTCCCTTTCAGGTGTTTTTTGTTATAAATAATTGACTTGTAACTACCATATAAGAAGTCAATGTCATGGTGCAGATTTATCTAGGCCATGATATATGTTAAAATAAAGGTATTGAGGGTCAGCCTTATATATGAAATGGTTAAAATAAGATTTTCATCTTCTCTGCTGCTTAAGCTGTGTGCCTGTTGTAGAGGGAGTTAGTGAGATGGAGAGCTAAAGGGTAAGGGGAATCTTTCTGTGTCAGAGTTGGAGCCCACTCTTGGAAAGTGCCTGAACCTCTATCAAGAGCAAAGAGAACGATTATGAAGAGAATAAATTATGGTATGTCCATACCGTGTAATGTTTTTTTCAGATATTAATAGCACTGGGTTTGCTCTGTATCTATTGATCTGAGGCACAGCCATGATAGATACGTCAAGTTGCAAAGTAATATGTTATCCCATGAAAAATTTAAAAACCTACATATATTGTGTGCACATGTGTGTTTATATATATGAATGTGTATATATATGTATATGTAGATGTTATGCTTGTGTGTGTGTATATATATATATATATATATATACATACATACATATATATATATATATATATATCATATATATTTATTTATTTTCCCCCCATGGTATTGGAGATGGAACCCAGGGGCATTCTACCTCTGAGCTACACTCCCAGCTTTTTTATTTTATTTTATTTTTTGTGGTGCTGGGGATTGAACCCAGGAGCATTCTACCTCTGAGCTACACCCCAGCCCTTTTTAATTTTTTTATTTGAAACCGGATCTCACTAAGTTGCTGAGAGCCTCGCTAAGTTGCTGAGGCTGGCTTCGAACCTGTGACCATCCTGTCTCAGCCTAAGAAGTACTGGGACTACAGGTGTGTATCTCCACACCTGGCTTTTTTTTTTTTTTAATTTTGAAACCTGTTTCACTAAATTGCTAAGTTGCTAAGGCTGGTCGGGAACCTGTGATCCTCCTGTCTTAGACACCCAAGTACTAGGGATTACAGGCATACGCCCCTATGCCCAGCTTATTATTATTTTTTAAATTTTGAAATGGGGTCTCACTAAGTTGTTGAGGGCCTCACTAAGTTGCTGAGGTTGGCCGGGGACCTGTGATCCTCCTGTTTCAGCCTCCCAAGTACTAGAACTACAGGTGTAGTTCTAGTAAATAAATCATCTGGCTACTATTTGACTTTGCTAATTTCTAATATATTGAAATTCTTCAACAATAACATGTATACAGAAAGGAGTATCTTGAAGCTGATTTTTAGATGTGCTTTCCCTAAAATGAAAGTTTTAGTATTTTTTATTCACATCATGTTAAGTATTTTTCATCCCATTTTATTTCAGAAATCTCTTTTACTTAGCAGTAAGCTGATTAAAGTTACAATATTTACCAATGAAAGAGGAATGTTGTTTCCATGCAAAAGCAAGATTAATAAGTTCTCATAATCTCTTTAACTTAGTTCAGACTTGAATCATGATTTTACCTATTTACTGTAATTATGCTTTTTATTTAAAAGGAAAAATATAAAATCTTTACATTTTGTGAATTTTCAAAAGTTCTAATGCTCTTGAGCCTTCAATAACTTCAAGTAAGTGTAAATGCTCATGTAATTTTCCAACATTAGGGAGGCCTCTGGTAGTAAGAGGCTGTTTGTTTTAAATCACAGGTACTAATAAAAGAAAAATATTTTTGGATGTAAATATTTACTGGGAGCTTGTTAGTCATAGTTTTCATATTAGCATTAACAAAGCTGTTCTTCATATAAAATTTGAAAACGAGGCAGTTTTAAAATTGTGAGAAAATATCAGGAACGATTTGAGTGTGTTTGGAATAGAGAAAACAAAATACCCTCCCACCCCCATTGAACTATGTGTGTTATAATCGGCTTCTTTTGTTATAAGCTTTCATTTCTTTTATTACAGTAGCACCAAACTAATGTTTCTAGTTTGTAGTCATGACCTGATTCAAGCCTTCCATTTTAGCAAGGGAATTCTTCCACTCCGAGGAGCTCAGGAAGTTTGAAGGAACCAGGAGGAGTGTCTGATGTAAAAGCTCATGATGACTTTAAGATTAGTTGATTCCGGCTGCAGAACAAAACAAATTACACATGATGAAACAATTATAAAGAAAACTAGAGGGACTTTATTTTCCTCTTAATCTTTTCTAGCTTTTTAAACAAGACTAAAGTTACACCTTCCTGAAGAATTCTGATCACCTCTTATATGTATTGGTATTATAATTCTTCAGTGAAAATTAATTGATTATCAAGCCAAAGGGAACTAGTACTTTAGTTTACTACTTTTGTGGAATTGGTAAGGCCAGGATAGAAAATGAGCACTTGTGACAAGATGGGGTTAGGTGGTGGTTTAACTTGGTTAGGCCTTACATTCATGGATGACTTTAAATTTAGATTTTAAAATATCCTCAATTTAGTTTGTATACACAATTGTATATTTTCTTCTTCATATGTTCTAAAGATTATTTTAACTCTATTTTGTCTCTTCTTCCCCCCCATATACCATGGTCTTAAAAAGATTGGGAGTAGCCAGTGCCTTTCTTGACTTCCGAGGAGAAAGAGCATCCAAACACATTTATTAAGTTTGATGTGAATTAAATTAAAATAATTTTTGATTCTTGCTATTTTATTTTAAAATGTACATGACTCTGAAGTTTTCCTGGAAGAAAAAATATGTGAGAGCAACTAGGAAAATTCTGAAAAGAAGAGTTACTAAGGGAAACTTAATCAGATGGCAGAATGGGGTGTTAATATCGTCTACCTCATTGTGTTGCCAGGGGGATTAAAAGATACTATTTATTTTAAATTCTTAGGATAGTGTCTAACAGAGAACAAATGTTTAACACATTTTTAACTGCTATTCTTACTTCTCTGATTTGGGCATTCATTTTATTTCATAAACATTAATTATGTGTGGAGACTGTTGGCTGTGGGCCATCATAGTGGGGGAAGAGGTGAGTAAGGGTCATCATCTAGAATACAGGGAGACTTAACATCAAAAGGTTCACTACAGCCCTATCTGTAATTGTAAAGCCTCAAAACTGGCTAAATGTGCATAAAAAAGACTAGGTAAACAAATCTTAGTATCTTTATATTATGGAATAAAAATTGGCAGTTAAAAAAGAATGAATTAGGCCGGGTGTGGTGGCACACTCCTGTAATCCCAGTACTTGGGAGACTGAGACAGGAGACACAGATTTGAGGCCAGCCTCAGCAACTTAGGGAGACTTTTGGCAACTTATTGCTACCCTGTTTCAAAATAAAAAGCTCTGGAGTGTGTGTTCAATCCCCAGTACTAAAAACAAAAACAAACCCAGCATTGAGCAAAAAAGCTATAGAATGATAGGATCTGACAATGTTTATACAAAATTTGAAAGCATGCAAAACAGTGTGTGGCTTGTTTATGGATACATATTATAACAATAGTATAAAACATGCCAAGGAAGGAAGACCTTAAATTTGGGATAATGGTTACCTCTTTGGAAGGAAGAAAGAATAGGATCCCAGAATGGTCCTCAGGGGGCTCCATTTTACCTGTGATGTTTTATTAAAAAAAAAAAGCAAAATGTTAAGATTTATCAAGCTGAGAAGCAGATACATGTATATTCATTATTAGTCTATTTCTCTTGTGTTTAAAATACTGCATACAAATTAAGATATGTGAACATGTTGTAAAATGTGAACATGTTGTAAAAGCATCAAGGAGAGAAAGTATGGTGCCACTGGAGTCAGAGGGCATGAATTTGTCTTGTCCCTGTTTCTTCGCTCTCTGAATTTACCTCATCTATAAAATGGGGGTTATAATATCTCCATTCCAGTTTGTTGTAGGGAACAAATGGCTTTCCTAAAATGACTTTTATAGTATGTGGGATGTGGAAGTAACAAGCAGTGCAAATAAATTGTGAGCCACCAAGCACTCTTCCTGCCCTTACATAACCTTAGAGTGTAGAGGGAGAGACAGATGATCAACTAGTCACCCAAACAAATGTAAATGGTATCTGTTATCAGTGTCTTGAAGGGCAGGTGCAAGGCACTCCTCTAATATGGGATTTGAGCTGGTTGGGAAGGCTTCCCTGAGAAGTCTTAAGGCTGTATTTTGAAGGAAAAGAGCAGGACTTCAGTGAAGAGGAGCAGATAGAGTGGTCCAGTCCAAGGGAATAGCCCTGAGATGTTGTAGGAGGGACTACAACCAACAGAAGGAGCTGAAGGGAGATCATCCTGAAATGGATGGAGAGCTCCAGGGAAGAGTGATGGTGCCAGATGAGGCTAGAGAAGGAGGTATGAACCAGATCCTGTAGAACTCTATGCCTGGTTGGGGAATTTGGGGCATATGGGAAGAACAATTGGAAGCCAGGCACACGTGTAATCCCAGTACTTGGGAGGCTGAGACACGGGGATCGCAGATTCAAGGCCAGCCTCAGCAACATAGTGTGACTCAGCAACCTAGCAAGACCCTGCTTCAAAACATAAAATAAAAAGAGCTGGGGATGTCACTCAGAGATGTAGCCCTGGGGTTCAACCCCCAGCAAAACACACACCACACACACACACACACACACATACCACAGCAATTAGAAACCACTGACTAATAAGCTAGAGTTCCTTAAAATCAGGGTAAACTGTCTTGAAGGACAGTTTGGAAATGACTTTAAACAGTGGGGAATTGTCATGGAGTCCTAGAAAATGATCTGATAAAGTAGCATAGAACAATCAGAGCTAGTATTGATGATGACCTTAAAAGAAGACAAGAATCAAGAGGTAGAAGCTGCATTGATGGGTAGTCACCCATTGATCCCTTTTTATATCTATTACACTTAAAATAAATAGCGAACCACTAACAAGGAGTTGGCAGTATTCTAAGTAGATCCCTTTATGTACAACCACCATTACTAACATGATTAAGCTGACCAATGATATTCTTCCTCCCCTCATAGGAGTGCTTAATAATTAACATTAATGTTTTAAGTATTTTCTGTACACTAATGGATTAAACCAGTACTTGCTCCTGGTGTACTCTGTCAAGGCGCCATATTCTGTTCTCTGGTAATGATCAATACAATTCTTTTTTTTATTGGGTGCATTGTAATTTTACATCATATTGGGCTATAGTGTCAGAAAAACACATGCACACAGCCCTTGTTGCCCTCCTGGCAGCTGAAGTTTGTTGATGTGCTTCTCAGCAGAGTCCCCCCTATCTCCTCCCTATTCTCCCCTCCTCTTCTGCGGAGCTGTGCTCCTGGGTTCTGAGGCATTTCACATGTCTCCTCCAGGAATAAAGGAGTAACCAGCAATTAGGTGAGAGAAGAAAGAATGCCGGCGGGTCTTTAAAAATAGTTTTAATGAAGAAAAAAACCTAATTTTTAAATGGTTATATTTAGAGAATGTTAAGGTACTGATTTATTATTCTGAAAACTGGCATATAAAGGGAAAGATTCAAGGACTTGAAGTATAGGTTTAAAAATGGAGAAATGCAAACACGTTTAATGGTTACATAAAGTCTGTTACATTATAGACCTAAGTTTTTATGACTGGTTCCCTATGAATACTTTGGATGGATACTTAGTTTCTATTTCCCTTCTTCCTTTTCCTACTGTTTTCTTTTTTGCTAGAGAATGCTGCAACAAATATCCTTGTATATACCATTTTCATGAACTTTTAGGCTTGGTTATGGAGTGAACTCCTGTGGCTGTGAGATTTCTGGATTAAAGTATTTTTAAAGGCATATTTAAAAGCACATTGATAACTGTTACTGTGTTGTCCTCTAGAAAGGCTGCACCAGTTTGCAGTCTCTCACAGGTGTAACTGTACATTTCCCCACACTTTAGCCAGCATCGGGTATCAGCTAACTTAAATTTAGCCTGTTGGTTAAAAAAAAGTACATGTCAGTGTTTTGATTTCAATGTATCTTCATTATGATTAAGTTAATTTGAGTTTATTATTGTAAATTGTTCACATTTTTGGGGCAATGCTTTTTATTACTCATTTTGCTGCTCTAACCAGCAGCCCTTTGGTTTGTTTGTTTGTTTGTTTATTTATTTATTTATTTATTTATTTATTCCTTTGGTTTAGTTCTTAGGTTGGCTCCAAGGTGCTCAGTGGCTTTCCTTGTGTGTGATTGACAAGCTTCAGGGAGGAAGTCTGCTCTGGGATGGGTTCAAGGTGAATCACAGGATACCTTCAGCATTGGTGCTGATGTGAAAGGTAGGGGTTGAGCACCACAGTTCTGGGATAAAGCATGTTTGTAAACCTAAATTATTATAGAAATATGACATGTTATATGTTGTGTAAGTGTACTTTTGAGAGCAAAACCTTCAGATGTTCTTTTAATTCTTAAAAAGATCTTAAGGAAGTTTCTATAAACCTTAAAATTTTAATTTTAGGAAAGTTGAAGTCTATCCGTTAGTATTAATAGCATGATTTTAATGTATGAAGAGATTATAAATACTTGCTTTGGGGAGTTTAAAGGAAGCACTTTAATTAATGCATGTTGTTTGGCAGCCTGGTTTTTTGTTTGTTTGTTCTCTCCTGTCGAACAGTAAAGAGTCTGCCCTATGATAGATTATGGACTCTAGCAGCTTTACCTTTGTACTGAAACTGGCCCTCTCAGGGAGAGACTTTTGAAGACTGTCAGATTTTAAATCATGCTTGTTAGTGTAACATTTGCTTTAAAAACAGTTATTTAATATCTTAAGTAACAGTTCATTTTCTGGCTACAAGACACCTGGCTTAGCTATTTAAGGGCTCAGTGAAATGTTTTTACTTTTCCATTTCCTTTGCCACATAAAATATGTTGAGTTGTTTAAACCCAAACAAACACATGTGATGTGTATTTATCACACTTGAGTATGTTTAGCATTGGCTGTTACACAGTGAGGAGTGCTATAATATGACAGAAATGGTAAAGATAAAACGAATGGAGTAAATCCTGTTTGTTTTCTTAGTAATCTCATGTGATGTCAGGAAGTATTGGTAAACAAATATTGGAAATTATATAAAGAATATTCACATATTATAGAATTTTCAATTTGAATAAAATGTAGTTGTATACATTTATCTTTGTAGATTGTCAATAATATATTTTTAATTTAAAATCTTTCTCTTTTTTTGAGTTGGGTTCTCTCTATGTTGCCCAAACTGGCCTTGAACTCCTGTGCTCAAACGATCCTCCTACCTCAGTCTCTGAAGGACCTGAAACTATAGGCATGCGCCACTGAATCAGGCTAAGAAAAATTTTTTAAGACATAAAACTTACAAACAAAAGAGGATGAAAAGCAACCTAGTAGTTGTATAAAAAATGACAATATTAACCTATATGAAATATGAATTGTTAAAAACATATACTCATAAGAAAAAGACCATAGTCTAATAGCAAAAAGACAATTCACAAAAGAGGACATACATATTACTAGTGCATATAAAAATTATTTAATTTCCCTGGTAATCAAAGAAATGTAAGTTTAAAATAAAATACTGTTGGTCAGGATTGGTGACCCAGACCTGTAATCTCAGTACTTGGAAGACTGAGACAGAAGGATCATAGGTTTGAGACCAATCTCAGCAACTTAGCAAAACCCTCAGCAACCTAGCAAGATCCTGTTTAAAAAACAAACAGGCTGGGGATGTAATTCGGAGTTAGAATGCCCCTGGGTTCAATCCCTAGTACCAATAAATAGAAATAAAATAAGATACTGTTGTTAAGGTTAACAAAGTATATTTTAACAATGTATTGTTGAAGATTTGTAGAATATAGATGAGAATAACATTCAAGAAAGCAACTTTATAACATGTATCAAGATTCAACTTGTAGGAGTTTTAAAGAAAATAATAACAAATATGCCAAGGAAAGAGTCATGCATAAAGTTACTATTTATATTAGTTTATGACTGAGGTCCATTTTTTCCTCCAAAATAAAAAATAATAAAAATCAGAAGAAATCTAAAAGTTCAATCATATGGGGCTATTTGAGTAAATTATGAGGTATCTGTATGATGCAATATTATGCAACAATTGAATTTTATGAAGTTTAAATTAACTGGAGAGAGTGATTGTTATATTAAGTAGGGAAAAAGCAGGATGCACAGTCTCAGATATATTTTGAAAAGAGAAACAGACATGAACATATGCAAAAGACTGAAAAAATATACACCAGAAAGGTAGGAGGGTATTTGCGCTTCAGGATCATGGATGTTTATTACCTTACTGTTTTTGCTTTCTTGTGTGGTCCATTTTTTCTTCAGTATGCATATGCTAGTTTTATAATCAGAAAGTAAGTGAACATTATTTATTTAAAGTCACTTCTACAATGACCTGTCAATGCTAGGCAAGGCAGTGTGCTCCGACCTTTGTAGCAGGTTCCTTTTCCATGGGAAGGCTGATTATCATAAGGAAAACTTAGGGTTTTTAAAAGAGGGCAACATTTTTTATTTTTGTAATTAGATTACTCAAGAAAAGGATGGTTTGTAGTTTGGAGAGAAAAGACTGCATGTAAATTGGTGGATAGGCATCATAAAATAAAATGTCTGAGCCAATCCCAGTACTTGGGAGGCTGAGACCGGAGGATCGCAGGTTCGTGGCCAGCCTCAGCTACTTAGTGAGGCCCTCCGCAACTTAGTGAGACCCTGTTTCAAAATAAAAATAAAAAAATAGGGCTGAGGGTGTAGCTCAGAGGTAGAATGCCCCTGAGTTCAATTACCAGTACCATACACACACACACACACACAAAGTATCTGGAAGAGTTTTAGAAAAATGTTCTATATATAGGAAAGTTAGTTTTAACTTGCTTGACTTTGAGAAAACTTTCAGGCCTGCTATATATCATGAAAGCAGAATGTGTCAATATCCTTTAGGGTTGTCAATAAAGTAGCATTTCAGTTGCTCACATTAATGGATTTTTCAGAAAGAGTTTATTTTTTCTTCCTTCCCACAGTTCTCTTTACAATGTGGTGCTAAGAGCCATGGTTGTGGCTTCATAATGGATTTACTGGGCAAAAGCCTATTAGTATTAGGCATAGTTTGCAATTGTAAAACTAGCAACATATTATTTTCAGTTGTTATGGTTTCTCGAAGGTTTATACAGGCCATTTATGCCCTTAGTTTTGGTTTAAAGGAAAACTATTGCCCCAACAATCTTTAATTCTAAATTTTGGAAGTGACAAAATATATTTCTATTTTCAAGAAAATGGAGTAGAACAAATTATTGAGTAAATTCCTGATACATACATGTATATATATATATATATATATATATATATATATATATTTCTGTGTAGGTCTGGGTGTGTTTGTGTATACAACATGTACACATAACTTAAGACTACTGTATTGAATAAAAACATTTTAAAAGATAGTTAACAAGATGGGGGGAAGAGCATAGACTTTAATGATTAACATTTACAAAAATAGTAGATATTTGTTTTCTATAGAATTGGAATTTTGACAGATCTTTAAAGAAATCCTCCATGACCATACAAGAAATTACCTGAGATCTATCTGAAATGGATGTGGAAACATTTTAGGTTTTCTTAATTTTTTATTACATCTGTTTATCATCTATATTCATGTTGTAAGATAATTAAGAAAAAATCATTTTATTTTTCAATAATTTTGTCTCATCTTTTAAGATTCAGACTCTTAGTTTAATTCCTCCTTGAAGGCGTGAGAATTATGCTTTACAACTGAGGTTATACCAGTCATCTGCACTACAAAGGAATGGTTTCTAGTTCTATTTCAGTAATCTGGGAATGGCAAATATTTAGAAGAACTCCAATACAATGGCAGAAAGAGAAGGAAATTAAAGTTTGATGGGTTCTTCTCTTGTGTGCATTACGTTTAAAAGTATCTTTGTCTAGGGAGGGAAGAAGAAATATTCCAAATTTGCAGGTCAATTTAAAGGGAGTAAATTGTTCTCATTGTAACTTTATGAATGGAGAAGAATGTTTTCTGTATGCTTCTTTTGTTACAATTTTAAAACTTCCTGTATTATATGTTTTAGGGCATTTCCCGTTTCTGAGGTAGGTTTCCATGGAATTTGACAGAACAAAAAAAAGCATTTTATGATGGAGTTATTATAAATTCTGTATTTTCTTATGACAGGCTACTGGAAAAATGATAATTAAGAATAATTAAACATCAGCAGAGTATATCTGTATGTTTAGAATTTAATATACAGCACAAATAAAAAATTTTAGAGAAGCTAAAAGAGAATTTTTTGCAAAAGGAAATTTTCAGAAAGAATGATCTACCACATGTAAAGATTAGTGAAATATGTAAGAGGATGATTAGACCAGCCTTTAGAATACATATAATCTCTATATAGTGAAGAATCTTAAGGGATAATACCAGTAATTAAAGAAATGCCAGTTAGGGTATTTTCATGTTTTTTATTAATTTTTTTAAATTTCATGTTTTTTAAGAACCATTTTTTGTTTATTTTTAAAAGATAAGGCTTGGTATTTGTCTAGTTTTAGGGTTTAGAGGGCAATTTGGTAATTCAACTTATATACCATGAAAGTGTTCATACCCTCTGAACCCGGAATTATAAACCTGAAAATTTATCCTAATAATGTAGAAGAACTACCACCGCCACAAAGGGTATACATAAAGATTTTAATAAATCTATAAAGATTTATTAAAAGATTTTAATAGAAACATTACTTTTTTCAGTTTCCACATTTTTCAAAAGATCACACATTGTTTAGAAACAAGCTGTACAAGAATTACAAGAATTGTTGCATAGGCATAAGCATACACAGTTTTGTTAATTATACACATATTGTTGTAAGTATACTTGCAAAAGGCTCTGGAAATATACACTGTATAATATTACAATTCTATACATAAAATAAGGAAAATTGGAAGTACGCTACATTTGCTTACACGTAGACAAAATACAAAATTTACCTTCTGTACAAAAGTGGAAGTCATCCCATCCACACTTTATAAGGTGAGAGGGTCTCAGATTGATTGTAAGGAAACTCGAAGACAAGGACCCATCTTGCCATCTTGTCTTGGTAGCCGTGTGGAGCGCATGTTCTGTAGTTGGTTATCAGTAGGCAGTGACCATTGGGATCTGTTACTCTCTGCTCTAAACACTGCTGCTGATGGGGGTCTCCAAAGGCCTACTGAATGATCACATTCTAATCACTTGGGCTGTTTAGAAATACAAATTGGTCTTTCTTACCTGGAGTTCTTGTTCATTCACCTGGGTCCAGGGACTCTCTTTTTAAAAATATTTATTTATTTATTTATTCATTTATTTATTTATTTATTTATTTATTTATTTATTTATTTTTTATTGTGGTACTGAGGATTGAACCCAGGGGCACTCTACCTCCAAGCTACACCCCAGCCCTGTTTTATTTTTATTTTGAAACAGGGTCTCGCTAAGTTGATGAGAGTCTCACTACTTGCTAAGGCTATCCTGGAACCTGCAATCCTCCTGTCTCAGCCTCCCATGTACTGGGATTACAAGTGTGTGCCACCACACCCGGCTTAAAATTATTATTTTAAAGTAACTTTAATCCTTCAGAAAACTTTTCTTTCAACCCAACTGTTCTTCATGTTAATATTTTATGTGACCCTCACAAAATTATTAAAACAAGGAAACTAACACTGTTATACTATTAACTGATATATAAGCTTTATTTATATGTTGCCAAGTTTTCTACTTATATCCTTACTCTGACTCAGAATTCCACATAGCAGTTGTCATGTCGCTTTCGTCTTTTCCAGTCCGTGAGAGTTCCCCAGTTTATATTTTATGACTTTGGCAATTTTGAAGGCCATTTGTCAGTTGTTTTGTAAAAATGTCATCTGTTTGGGTATAACTGGTGTTTCCTCATGATTAGATCGAGGCAGTGTATTCTTGGCTGTGTATCCTACAGAAGGGATGCTGTATGCTTCCCAGCGCATCACATCAGAGGGTCCGTGGTGTCAGTGTGTCTTATTGCTCATGTTAACTCTGACCACTTGGTCAAGGTGTGCCTGCCCAGTTTTTACTGTAAAAACTTTGTGATTAGTGAGTGGAGATACCATGAGACTATGAAAACAATCCTATTTCTCACTTTTGCTCCTGATTTTAGCATCCACTGATGGTTCTTTCTAACAATAATTACTGTGGTATTTGCTTAATGATGATTTGTCTTATATCCACCATTCCTTCTACATTGAATAATTGGGAAGCTACTTGGAAGGAAGAACATCGCTTCTCCTTCATGTACTTGTTTATATCTGTCTGGCCTCATGAATATTTATCTTATTACATGAGTTATAATGCATTAGTATTACTGTATTTTGTTGTTCATATTGTTCCACTTTTGGCCATTGGGGGTTCCTTTAATTTGGATATTGTGTCCTTTCCACATTTTTTTTAGCACTTCTGTACTTTGAAGCACCAAAAGATAGTCCAGGCTCATGTTATATTTTACCTGCTTCAGCCGTAGAGCTCCAAGGAGCCCTGGTTCTTTATTGAAGAATGATATTTAGAAACCAAGATCTGGTGGACATGATATACATACACAAACTTATCAAAGTCAATCACTATGCTGAGCACAGGAAGGAGGGGAGGGGGAAGGAATAGGATGGGGACTGGGGGAGGGCTCACCGAGTGCTGTGTGCATGGCCTCTATCACTCTGAACTTCATCAAGATGTATGATTACAATGCACCAATTAAAAGAATATTTCAAGTATTAAATTTCTTCAAAACAGAATTGAATAGAGCAAGATGATTTCACCCACACATAAAAAATAATAGAAACCAAGATCTGGGTGTTGGATGTGCTGCTTGCCAATGGGTGCTGTTGCATAGGCCCTTTTTTTTTTTTTGCGGTACCAGGGATTGAACGCAGGGGCGTTCTACCTCCACGCTACGCCCCCGGCCCTATTTTTTTATACTTTATTTTGAAACTGGGTCTCACGAAGTTGCGGAGGGCCTCACTAAGTGGAGAGAGAGAGAGAGAGAGACAGGGAAAGAGAGAGAGAGAGAGAGAGAGTGCGTGTGCACGCATGCGAGCTGAGGCTGGCTGCGAACCCGGGTCCTCCAGTCTCCGCCTCCCAAAGTACTGGGATTACAAGCGTGCGCCACCACGCCCGGCCTTGCATAGGCCCTTTGAGTGGGCACAGCTCAGAATTATACATAGGTATACAACATATCCACTTATACATATATTTGTTTCCATATTCATCTGTATACATATATTTAACATGGTGAGTTCCTACCTCTGATTCCAATTCAATAGGACAAAGCTCTTTCTACTCTTCCCCCTTTTCTTACCTGCAACTCCTTTCTCCAGCAGAGAGAAACCTGGTGCCCATTATCTATGATATATTTCCTTATTTGTTTCAATTTAGTATAACTTTAATATGCAAATGAATCATTTGGGGATCTTGTTATAAGAAAGTTCAGAGTCAGTGGATCTGGAATGGGGTCGGTGATAGGCTTTTTTTTTTTTTTTAAACAGGGTCTCACTATGTTGCTGAGGGTCTTGCAAAGTTGCTGAGGCTGGCCTTGAGCCTGTGATCCTCCTGTCTCAACCTTCCAAGTACTGGGATTACAGGCATGAGTCACCACACCTGGTTTGGTGATATGATAGTCTTTTACAGTAAGCTCTTAGCACATGCACCTGGTTTTAGATCACACTTTGTGTAACAAGGGTTTTTAAAATTGTCTTTGTAAACACTTTCTGCTTTTTGAATATGGTTCTTCCAATTTATGAGATATGTGACTGTTTTAATGATTAACTTCACTCAGTGTACATATTGAACTATTAGCTATTGAAGTCACCACTAATAGCAGTTAAAACATTTTAAATTAACACTTAACACATGAAGACAACCTCCAATGATTAATGGGTGGAATTGAAAAACAAATACCATGATGTAGTAAAACAGCTCAAGATACGCTTTTCTATTTGGATCCGTATATTATTTGTGAGATTTTTTCCCCTGTATGTGACAGTCACTGAAACTAAGTACCTACATAAACTGAAATTAGAACCAGACTTGCAGATCACTTTATTACTAAGGGTTAAATTTTTTTAAAAAACACATGTATAATAATACTGCTTTCATTATATTAATATATGAGTAACTAATGGTAAAATAGTTTTTAGTGAAAGTTTTTGAATTATAATAAATAATTTATAAAACTTTAAAATATCATTTACTTCATACCTTCAAAATTTATAATTTGTGTTTGTGTGTTGGAATTTACCTAATTCTTGCTATAGTATAGATGTACATTTCTTTTTTTTGTGTGTGTGGTACTGGGGATTGAATCCAAGCTACACCCCCAAGCTACACCTCCAAGCTACACCCCCAGCCCTATTATTTATTCTTTACTTTGAAACAGGGTCTCACTAAGTTGCTGAGGGCCTCACTAGGTAGCTGAGGCTGGCTGCGAACCTGGATCCTCCGGTTTCAGCCTCCCAAGCACTGGGATTACAAGCGTGTGCCACCACGCCCAGCTATATTTCTATAATTTCTACTTTGAGGGTATGGTGACCAAGAATGGTTGTCTCATAAGGGGTTGAAAGAAAAAGTTTAGATTCTACTACTGTGGCACACAGAAAAGATGACTTTCTTTTGAAATAAAATATTGAGGACAGATGTTAATAATTTGCCACTTTGACTAAATTAAAATCCTTTCAGGATGGTTCCAGGATGTCTGATATTTACAGAATTTGTGATCACCCAGTATGGTTTAGCTTGAATTGGGGGCCCTTCATTTTCGACTACCTATGGCAAAAAAGATCTCACCATCCCCTAACATATGAAGTGAGGGAACTTAACTTTAAGTGACTAATTAGTGTATCACATTAGGTAAATTGACCTAGTCCCAATTAATGAAAGGTTTGTGTGTCTTCAAAACAAACACACAGTTATTCTAGAGATATAGCTATAGAATTAACTCACCCAGGCACTGTGGAAATGCAGGCTGCTTAGGCCTTATTTATTCTAGGCCCACAACTAAATCTCTCAGATTGTTGCTTCCCTAGCATTGTACTTTTGGTCTTCTGGTCATTTTCTGTTCTCTAAGCCGCAAAAAAAAAAAAAAAATAGTAAGAGTAATATTTTCTCCTAAGGAAATTATTTGTAATTTGTGTGACAGAATTAAATATATACCTAAATATATACCTTGTCTTTTGTTACAGTATCTCACAAAGAGCCAGCATGATATTTAATAAAGAGCACTATATTAGTTTTCTATCACTGTGACAAAAATACCTGAGATAAACAACTTAAATGAAGGAAAGGTTTATTTTGGCTTGTGGTTCCTGTTGCCTTGGGCCTGTGGTGGCGCAGTAAATCATGGTGGGAACTCGTGGTGGAGGAGGCCTATTCATTTCACGGTGGCCAGGAAACAAAGAGAAGAGGCTGGGGTCATTGGGTCTGCCCCTAATGACCTAACTTCCTTCACTAGGCCCCACCTCCAAAAGGTTCCACAGTCTCCCATAGCACCATGGGCTTCCTACCAACCCTTTTAACACATGGGCCCCTGGGGGACATCCAAGATCCAACCAATAAAAAGAGCCATGATTTTCTGGTGCGTTGCCATTTGAATTAGTTTGAAAACTCATGCAAAGGGCAACTTGGAAGGAGATGCATAGGCTTAATCTGGTGTACATTATATAGCACACAGATTCTCTGCATCTCAACTGTGGGGAGACACAGGTAAGGGGGAAATGCCCTTTCAGTGTAACACCCTCCAACTCAGGTAATGCAACTGATACACAATTCTTTTGCATTTCTCCTCTATGTTTTTCCTATGCTGATGGCAAGGAGAGCTAGGCTGTGGGATATCTGGATAAGTAAGTGCTGCCAGAACTCCAGAGAAAAGGAGAGGAACAGTATTCTGAGATTTATTAGATAACAATCCTGATGCTAGGAGCAGCTGCCATACCTGTTGGTACTTGTTTCATATGCTGTCAGATGCAGTCATCCATGCATTGAGAAATGTTTATTGAGTACCTACCATGTGCTTCAAAAGCACATTGAAAAAGTCAGCAAAACCTCAAAACAAACTTTTAGACAAAGCTCCACTGATTGTATGAAGACAAAGTTTAGATCTTGCTAGCAAATACCTGCACTTCCTCCTTCAGGAGGATTAACTTAGTAGAGAAGGGAACTGAGCACAAATGTCACTGGCTGGGGGCCAGCTCTTTGAAGTTCCTTAACTCACATAGACTAACCTTGTCAATTCCAAAGGTGTAGGAAGTCGTAGTGTACTTTGATGTCAGAACTGTTGTGAGAGGCCATTCTATGCTGTATTTCCTTTGAAGAAGAGTGAATCAAGGTAGTTGTTGCTTACAGAGGACCAATCTTTTGACCTAGAAAGCCTAGAAAGAAAAATTCTTTGCCAAAAGGGAGTTGGAAGTAAGCTACAAGTGATTTGAAACATCATATTTGCTTGAAGAGTTTCGAGAGAGATCTTTTGGAGTTAATCTGTTTTACCTAGAGGCAAAGGATTAGTTGTTCAAAATGATTCCGTATAGGAATTTACAGTTTTGTATAATGCATCTCTCAGATTCTGTGGACACTGGCATGTTTAACTGTACACATTTCTTGGGAGGGGCAGTTTATTGATAAATGCACAACTTTACCTAAACTCAAAGTGTGTAGTTGAGACATTTTTTTTTTTTTTTTTGCGGTACTGGGGATTGAACCTAGGGGCATTCTACCTCCAAGCTACACCCCAGCCCTATTTTTTATTCTTTATTTTGAAACAGGGTCTCACTAAGTTGTGGAGAGCCTAAGTAGCTGAGGCTTGCTGTGAACAGCCTCCCAAGTACTGGGGTTACAAGTGTGCGCCACCACGCCCGGCTTTAGTTGAGACATTTCTAAAAGCCAGCTAAAAAGGATTTTGAGTGGGGGGGAAAGTAATCATGAAGCCGAAGGTTCAATTTTAGAGATACCAAGTTATCAGGTTTCTTCCCTGATGTCAGATTAACGGGAGACTGGGAACTGAAAGCTGGTATGCGTCCCCGCCTTACACCTTAAAATGTTGCTTGTTAAGAGAGGTGCATTTTTGAAATACTTGTTTGAATACTTAAAGTACAAGCCCTTTTTTTCTTGCCTGCTTGTCGACCTTCTAATCACAGCCAGAATATGTGGACATTTTCCAGGCAGTTGAGATTAAAAGTAACTTGTCAAAGTATCTTTTCCTTTACTCATAAATTCATATTTCAAAGTAGTTGTATTAGTTTTTAGGAACAATAAATTCCTGAATGAGGTAATTTTTATAAATATCACATTGTTTTTGTTTTTAATATTTTTGCATTCAAATATTGATGTACTTGAGAATAGTAGCAGATCTTTTGCCTAATTTGTCAGGTTGGAACAGATTCTGAAGGTCACAGTAGCAGAAAAGTGACACTGCTGAATCACTGTCATTTGATTGTTTAGTCACTAGTATCAAACCTGCGTTCAAGTTAGGATTCTTCTGGGTCCATGGCTACAAATCCCTGAAATGCTGACTAGAAGTTTTAGGAGTTCACGATTTTAGGTGGATCAGCAAAATGGATCTGCTTGACTGTTAGGAGCAAGTTGGTATTTCATACCAGTTATTTCACCTAAGACCATTTCTAGGAGATGGTTTAGTTTTGTAGAATTTCTTGAAATATCACAACATGGCCCTACTAAAGTTCTTCCCATTCATTTCTAAGTAATCGGTGCATAATGGAGAGAAAGGTCCACTAGTATTTTTTAATTTTAGATATTCTAGCTAATCATAATGAGCATTACATGAGAACTATAGGCTGTGTACTAACTACATGGATGTGAATTGAGATAACAGCAAATCTCTGCATACATTATGTATGTTGACACCCCCACCCCCACCCTGTGCTGAGGCTTGAACTCAGGGCTTTGCACTTACTAGGTAAGCACTATGCTACTGAGCCCCACAATGCATGTTTTAAAGTTAAAACTTTCAGCTGCACATGGTGGTGCACACGTGTAATCCCAGTATTTGGGAGGCTGAGACAGGAGGATCGCAGGTTCGAAGTTAGTTTTAGAAATTCAGCGAGGCCCTCAATAACTCAGTGAGACCCTGTTTCAGAATAAGAAATAGGAAGTTGGGCGTGGTGGCGCATGCTTGTAATCCCAGTACTTGGGAGGCTGAGACAGGAGAATCGCAGGTTCGCGGCCAGCCTCAGCTACTTAGTTGAGGCCCTCTGCAACTTAATGAGACCCTGTTTCAAAATAAAGAATAAAAATAGGGCTGTGGTATAGCTTGGAGGTAGAATGCCCCTGGGTTCAATCCCTAGTACCACACACACACAAAAAAAAAGAATAAGAAATAGGGCTGGGGGTAATAGCTCAGAGGAAGAATAGCACTGGATTCATTCCCCAGTACCACACACACAGACACAGACACACACACACACACACACACACACACACAAAACAAAATAACGTTTCATACTATTTCATATTTTCAATAAACTGTTCTTAAGAAGGAAAGTTTTTTAAAAGTAAAGCTTTCTTTGGTGTTGTATTTGACTAAAGGTGTAAAAAATTTTACTTTCAATAAATATTTTTCTGGAGCATGGGAATGCTAAACATGGGGTAGTATAAAAATGGTGAAATTAGAATGTCCAAAATAATGGGGGAGACTGTTTTAAATTTTGAGTTTTTCAGTGTTTTTGTCAGAATATATTCTGAAAACAGAATAAATCCTGGTTTACCTTGAAGATAATAGACAAACTAGAAACTGTTTAGAAAGCCCCCATTTCTCCCGCAAATTGGAGAGAGTAACTCAGTTTTCCTAAATATTATTATTTTATCAAAACTATGAAAAATTTAAAGTTTCTCGTTATGTTATTTCAGTGACAACCTTATTTTGAGTAGCTGGTTGTGTCCAGTTTTTCTTTGTGTGTTTTTTCCCTACTTGAAAGGCATTAAAAGATTAATTCTTAGCGAGTTTACTTAGCTGCTTACATATTTTTAACTTTGAAAATAAACAAGGTAAACACTTTTATTTTTAAGTAAACTCATTTAAAACACACATACTCCCTCCTTTCCCTTCCCCCTACCCCGAGACTCCAACTCTCTTTAAAGATACATTTCATGGTTTGGGTGGTGTGGTGTATGTTTTGTATTTCTGGTTATGGCATATTTGGGGAAAAGGTATTGGTATCCTTTTGGGTTCAAGAAGTTTGAAGGTAAGAATGAAAGAAGACAAACCCCTCAAAATCTAAGTAAACTAGTATTAAATAAATAGATGTTTAATCCTTTGAAAGCCAGGGCTTTGTTTAGTATCCAGTTACCCTGTATGGCTTGTCTGTTGAGCTAATTGATGATAGGTGCATCTGTTTTTCCCCATAAGTGCTTTTTCTGCAATTCCTTAAGACCTCTGTTTAAAAGTAGCTTTTTCAAGAGATTTCCTGATTAAGGTGACAGAATGCAAACAGTAACAATTGGGACAGTATCTTTTGGCTTTTGTGATACTGTATTTCTTCCAAATGGAAGCTTTCCATTGGCTTATCATTTTCCCCATGAGGCTATTTTTCCCATAGTCATAGTCACATATTATTACAGCTACATGAACTATATATTTTGAAGCAAAGATTATACAAAACAGAAAAAGAAATAGGATAATGGATCAAAATAATTAAAAATTTTTTGAATGTTGCTAGCATTACTTCAACAATACATTACATTCAAAGGAAGACACTTTTGACTCATTGTCTTGAGAAAGCTCCTTTTAAACCTTTTCCATTTTACTGTTTGAGAGCAGAAACCTTAACCAAGAAAGTAATAAAAGGTTTAATAGCTTTGTTCCATGAATTTAAATCATTTTGAGGTCAGCCATAGCTGAGAGCTGTACCTTTCAATCTGTCTTGATATGGGATATGTCTGGGATATGTTCCTAAATATTAAATATTAACTGGAAAGTGGAAGAAAATTGATGAATAATATATCATTAGTAAAAAAGATTTCTTTAGCATATGAAAGTTCACAATTTCCAGTCTTTTAATATTTTAAGTGATAAACTTCCTTATATTAAATACCTGCTATTCTTAAATCAGTTTATTCATTAATTTATCAGCATATATAATTATTGATTACTTTCTATATAACCAACCTTCTCTATGTTTAGCACTGGAGATATAATAGTGAGTAAAACAGTTATAGTTTCTCCTCTTGGATTTTATTTCTACATTAGTTCATTTAATAAATAATTGTTGAACACCAATTATGTATCAGGTACTGTTCATAACTGTAGTTATACTCTTTGGAGAGAGAAACAATAAATAAGTACTTAATGATTAAGATCACTTCGGATAAAGATCAATATTTCAAAGACAGTAATACAGGAAGAACAGTACCTGGGCTGATCTACTTTACACTAGTAGAGGAGATTATACTTATAAATAAAGAATAACTGAGTGAAGGACACCTTTTTCTCTTCCCTTCTTTCCTAAAAGTGAGTGAAAATATAGATGACGTTTAAAATCTAGAGGATGGTCTCAATTTTCTCTCTGAAGAAGGAGTAATTCACACCTCTGAACTGTGGTGGGCAGCAGGCTGGGCTGGGGTACTAGGGCTAGGTTGTTACAGCTTGGAACAGCTGCTGGGGTAAGACTGAGGAAGCCCTGTCCAGGCAAAGCTCAGCTGAAGCACAGCTGGGAAGTTAGGAAAGGCTCCTTGGGGACTTTGATAGGGCTAACCCACTTGGGTTTGTTTTTTTTTGTCATTGTACTCTCTCCAAGTAGTTCATTGATCAAGAGTCAACTTAGAAAACGGACTCAACACATTTTACTATTACGTGGGCTTATGTTTATTGTTTTAAGAATAATTGATTATTTTTAAAAAATGGTGAAATGCAAAATTCTCCCATTTTTCTCAATCTGTGAGTTATTGTTCCTTTGTGAACAGGATACTAGGAATATATCAGCAGTTGCCCTAGTTCTGACTCCTTATACAGAGACAGAGGAGATAATGTATATTGTACCTCTTTAAAAGAATATTACTAGCCAGGCTTGGTGCCTCACACTTGTAATCCCAGTACTTGGAAGGCCAAGACAGGACAATTGCAGGTTCAAGGCCAATTTTAGCAACTTAGCGAGACCCTGTTTCAAAATAAAAAAAATAAAAAGGGTGGGGTGTGTAGCTCAGAGGAAGAATGTCCTTGGGTTCAATCCCCAGTACCCCCCAAAAAAATACTGTTAGGTCAATGGAATAGAATGGAGTCCAGAAAGACCCCACATATATGGCTAATTAATTTTTCAACAAAGGTGCCAAGATAATTCAGTGGAGAAAGATCAGTCTTTTCAATGCATGATGGGTTACTGGATCTCTTTGGGAGAAGGGAGGAAGACTCTTGGTCTCTCACAGTAAATATGAAAATGATCTAAAAATAGATCATAGACCTAATTGCTATAAAACCTAAAACTGTAAAAATTTTAAGATAAAGCAATATTTGTTAATGCAAAGATTTTTTAGGATAAAACAATCTTTGTTAATGCAAAGATTTTGTAGAAGCTTTATTCTATAAGAATATTCTATAAAATGTTTGTTTCAGATTCCATCATAATTATAAATTTCTCCTCTTTAAAAGATGCTGTTTAAAAAATGAAAAAAAACAAGGGACAAAGTCAGAGAAATATTTCAATACAGTGTTTGACAAAGAGCTGTGTCTAGGATATTTATAGAGCTTTTACAATACAATAAGACAAACAACAGGAAAAGAAAAGAAACAAAGAGCAAAGCCTTGGGAATACACTTCACCACAGATGTACAATGGCCCACAAGCACATGAGGAGATGATAAGCATTAGTTATCAGGGAAATCATTTATTTTTATTTATTTATTTATTATTTTTTTGTATGGTACTGGTCTCACTAAGTAGCAGAGGGCCTCACTAAGTAGCTGAGGCTGGCCGCCAACCTGCGATCCTCCTGTCTCAGCCTCCCAAGTACTGGGATTACAAGTGTGCGCCACCACGCCCGGCTAGGGAAATCACTTAAAACCTATAGTGAGTAGCTGTTAACCACCACCAGAATGGCTAAGAAAAAAGACTGAGAATAGCAAGTATTGGCAAGAATGCAAAACGTGTCAAATGGCATGAACAGTTAGGAAACAATTTGTCAGTTTCTTAGTAAACATACACATACCTTATCACCCAGTAATTCCATATCTACATAGTTACCAAAGATAAATGAAAATATGCTCACAAAAGACATACATATGAATGTTCATGTAAATTTTCTTCATAATAGCCCCAAACTGGAAACAGCTTAAATGTCCATCAGTAGGACAATGGATAAACAAATTGTGATATAGTCATTTAATGAAATACTCCCCAGCAATAAAAACTAATGAAAGACTTATTCATATAACAGGGTAGAATCTCACAGACATGTTGAATTAGCACAAAGAGTTCATAATATAGGATTTAATTTATAAAGTACTAGATCAGGCAAAACTAGTCTATGATGAATAGAAATTAGATCAGTGGTTCCCTGGGTAGGATACAGTAGGGAGATTAAATAAAGATGTGTACAAGAAAACTTTCCATGGTGATGGAAGTATTCTATAACTTCATTAGGGTTGTGTTATATGGATACAGCTGTTCATTAGTCAAAACTTATTACACTGTATGCTTAAACTTTGTACACTTTATTGTAAGTAAATTATACCCCAATAAAGTTGTTTAAAAATAAGAACAGGGGTCTGAGGATATAGCTCAGTGGTAGAGCACCTGCTTAACATGTGTTAGGCCTGGGTTTAATCCTCAGCACTACCAGTAAATAAATAAATAAAAATTCATTAGTTAATTAAATATGGACAGGATGGAATTGTTTTAAAAATAATTAAAAAACATCATTAACATCTAGTTCTGTTTATTTTTAAATAAGCATTTACCAGATAATTTTATGGGAAGTTGTTCTATATTTCTAGGATGGTTTATTAAACCTAAAAGGTAATTCAGCAACCCTGTCATAAATAATTTCATTTTGTATTGAATAGGTCAGGTTAAATCCAGAAATAATGAGACAGTCCTCATTCCCTCAGGGAAACATTTCTTAGCATCTATAGCTCCACTTTCATTTGAACATTGTACGTTTTTAAAATACCTACCAGTTTTCTTATATTTACATTTTTGTATTTACAATTTTAAAGTACCTGGCATTTTAGTTAAATGTACATGTTCGTTGACAACATGTGTATGTCTATTTTGGATTTACTTTCAGAATGATACTGTCTCATCTGGGTCATATGACTCTCTTCTTCCATTCTAAGTCTTCCGTCTTCACAGTAAGGAGTGCATTTTTACTGTCATCTTTTCCCTTCTGCTTTGTGTCTGGATGTCCTACAAATGAACTGTTGACATCCGATCTTCACTAGCCATTTTGTTTGAGGAAAAACATAAACCTTCTTATTAAATCCTTACTTTTAAAGTTTTGGTCACTTTTTCAGGGATTATAGGTTATACTTTATGGAAGAAAGTTAACTGCAAGGATATAAATGAAGAATGTCCGTTTAAGCAAATACATTATAAACATTTAAGTTGGGACCAAAATGTCTCTTTCAGAAATAGTAAGGAAAATTATATTTTTAAAAGATCAGGGTCATACAGCAAGCCTTTGAGGGAGGGCGCATAATTATTGAAGCGTCAACTTCAGTTTATGGGGCCTAGAGCATTCTTTAAAGAGTAAAGAAGGCGCCGGGCGTGGTGGCGCACACTTGTAATCCCAGTACTTTGGGAGGCAGAGACCAGAGGATCCGGGTTCGCGGCCAGCCTCAGCTCTCTCTTTCTCTCTCTTCCTGTCTCTCTCTCTCTCTCTCTCTCTCTCTCTCTCTCTCTCTCTCTCTCTACGTAGTGAGGCCCTCTGCAACTTTGTGAGACCCGGTTTCAAAATAAAAGTATGAAAAATAGGGCCGGGGGTGTAGCGCGGAGGTAGAACGCCCCTGGGTTCAATCCCCAGTACCGCAAAAAAAAAAAAAAAGAGGAAAGAAGGTACTGTTGAAAAACAAATGGACAGTTCTTAGATAATTTCTAATTCTTGAAACCCTCTGTGAAATTTTTAGTTTAATGATAACAGGAATTGTTTTTTCAGTTGAAAGATGCCTAATGGTTTAAGACATTTCAAGCGTGTCATTGCACATGTCCCACACAATGATTGACTGCACTTAGTGGGGAGGGCCTGCTTTCCGTGTTAATAGACAGTGGTGAGGTTGCATTTAGGATTTGGTTGTACCTCATTACTTTCATTCTCTTATATCCAGTATATCTGAGCTCAACTTCTTGACCAGTTTAAATTAACTATCTAGTTGGTGTGCTTGGGCCCTGATTTGGTTTACCTAAGCACACACCTAAGTTATTTTAACTTTGTAATATTTTATCGTTAATGTTTCTGGAAAAAAGAATTAAATATATTTTTAGGAAAGAAATTATGAATACTTCTTAAGGAGATTCTATTTGAAATACTTTATATGAATATAAGAATAAATATATATTTGTGGTGCTGGGGATGGAACTCAGGGGCATTCTACCTCTAAGCTACACCCCCAGCCCTATTTTATTTTTATTTGGAAACAGGGTCTCACTAAGTTGCAGAAGGCCTCACTAAGTTGTTGAGGCTGGCCTTGAACCTGTGATCCTCCTGTCTCGGCCTCCCAAGTACTGGGATTACAAACTTGCGCCACCATGCCAATATAGTCCTTTACTTTTTCACTTGATTCCTACAAGGCCATGAGCAAAACAAAGTTCACAGAACTTCTATTTAATACAGACTTCCCATGTCTGTGATGTTTCTCCATACTTTCAATCTATTGATGTTAGGCGTGTGTGTGTGTGTGTGTGTGTGTGTGTGTGTATGTGTGTGTTTGTGTGTGTAGGGGGTGTTCAAGAAAACAGAGCCTCAGATTCTAATATAGGGTGTTTAAAACAGTTTTAAAAGTTATTTGTTAATCTTAGCTACTTGGGAGGCTGTAGCAGGAGAATCAAAAGTTCAAGGCCAGCCTGGGCAAGTTAGAGAGGCCTTATCTCAAAAAATAAAAAGGGCTGGGGATATAGCTCAGTGGTAGAACACTGGGTTCAATTCCCAGTACTGAAAAAAAAAGTTATTTGCTTTCAGTATCTGCTTGAGAAAGAAATGGAACATGTCTTAGTTGATAAATTAACATGGGTGATTTCAAGTTGATGAAGTGTTTGAGAGCAATTACGGATATTGAATCCCAGCATTTTTGTGCATTATATAGTCAAAGTAAAATCTCCATTTTAATTATTTCCAAAGAATGCGAGCCTTATTTTACATTATCTGGCTTACAGGAATGGGATTATTTAGCCAGAGCAAGAGGAAATGTAATATTAAATACTAAGTACAGTTCTCTGTCTGATTTAAAGAGTTCAAATAATTTACTCAGGAAGTTGAGGTGGGAGGATTACTCAAGCGCAGGAGTTCTGGGCTAGTCTAGGCAACACAGAGAGACTGTTACTGCAGCAATATTTAGAGGTGGGGCTTTGAGGAAGTGATTGGATCATGAGGGCTCTGACCTCATCTGTGGGTTAACCCACTGATAGCTGAATGGAGTACTGGGAGGCAGTGGAGTCTGTAGGAGGTGGGACCTGATTCAAGGAAGTAGGTCACGGGGACGGGCCTGGAAGGGTTTTTGTTCCCAGCGTCTGTTTGTCTTTCTCTTCCTCCCTCTCTTGCCCTCTTCCTGGCTGCCACCATTCTGTTCAGCCATGATGTTTTCCCTCATCTCAGGTCCACCGCAGTGGTGCTAGCCGACCTTGGACTGAAACCTCTGGCTCTCTCAGCCAAAATAAATCTTTCCTTCTCTAAGTTGTTTATGTCAAGTATTTTGGTCACAGTGACAAAAAGCTGACCAATACACAGACCCTGTCTCTCTTACTCTTTTTCTCCCTAGTGGTGCTGGGGATCTGACTCAGGGCCTCCTGCATTTTAGGCAAGTACTATAACACTGAACCGCATCCCAAGTCCAGCCCCAAGACCTTGTCTCTTAAAAAAAAGAAACTCAAATAACTTTATTATAAAATTTGATAAAATATAAGATATGCTATATAATTAGATAATTTAGTAAGATTAAAACAAGTAGAACACAGGTAGCTTAGTTCTTAAAATCATACTGTACATTTCCTTATTAACAATCCTTAGAATTGAGTATAGTACAAAGGTTAAAAATTTAGGCTCTGGGTTCATACTGTGTAGTTTCGAATGTCAGTCAGTTCTGCCATTTCCTCATTGTATAACTAGGTACAAACTTTGCATGCCTAGTCTGCCCATTGATAATATGAGGATAATCATAGTACTTGCTTCTTTAGGTAAGAATGAGGATTAAATAAGATAATATGTATGAAAATAATACATATAAATATATATATGTGTGTGTATGTGTGTATGTGTGTGTGTGTGTGTGTGTGTGTGTGTGTGTGTGTGTGTGTTACTTATGCACAGTTACTTGGATTATCTCTCTTAGTAGGGAAGATACATAAAAAGGAAAAACTAGTTGATGAGTGCTTTTGACTTCCCTGCACACTTAATTTGTTGATTTTCAGTGCTTCTATTTCCTGTGTTGAAGCTCCTGTTGAGTAATGAATTGTGTTATGGAAAATTGTGGTTCTCAACAAACATAAACTGGATGATATATATGTGGATGGTCTGAAAGACTGCAATTTAACTGTAGTTATACTTGAAATTATGACAGTAACAATCAAATAACCCAGAGCATACTTTTAAGACAGGATAATAACTCACAGAAAAATTAGAAATAGGAGATGAAGATGAAAGTAGTAAAGATAATGATGATCTCAGTTGATTGCAATATGATCCCAATTAGGTTAACTTTGATCTCTACTAATATTTTATGAAAACAGCAATGAGTAGAAGCTGAAGTTACACACTTGATTGGGAAATCTGGACAGTATATCTAGGAGCAGGGAAGTGTTTTATTATTTTGTTCTTATTTTTAGAATGGGAAAAATAAAGGCATATTTGTAAGCTAATGGGAATGATCCAGTAGAGAAAGAAAGCACTGTAAGAAAGATGACAGTTATTTGATAATCTTGTTGAGTAGATGCAAGGGAGTGGAATCTAGTGCACAAGAGGAGGGCTACCCTCAGAAGGTAGGGCAGGTGGGATGGCAGAGAACTAACTTGTGTCCAGATGCTGGTACATGACTAACATAATTTTCCGATTGCTTGTTTATTCTTAGTGTATTTTGGGGGAAGAGGTATTGGGTATTAAACGCAGGGACAGTCTACCTCTGAGCCACACTCCCAGCCCTTTTTATTTTTTATTTTGAAACAGGTCTCATTAGATTGCTGAGGACCTCACTAAGTTGCTGAGGCTGGCCTCAAACCTGAAATTCTCCTGTCTCAGCCTCCCAAGTACTGAGATTACAGGCGTGTGCCACTATACCTGGCTATTCTTAGTGTATTCTTAATGAAGTAGTTCATTAGCCAAGTGTGAGGATGGAGAAGGATTTGTGAGAAGTTTGAGGAGCCAGGAAAAGGTATGAAGTAGTCATCAGAAAGAAAAACAAAGTATTAACAAAAGATAGGTTCTTTATCAAGAATGAAAATTAAGAGTGACAGTAGTCAGTTCTAGTAGATGCTGAAGGAAGTGAAATGATATATTTAAAGTACTAAGGGAAATGATTTAAAAGTGAGAGTGAAAAAAAAAGATGTTTTGGAACCTGTGGAGACTGAGCATGTATACTACTCATAGATTTTTGTTGAAGGAGCTACAAAAGCTTATACTTCAACCAGAAGGAAATTGAACCAGATGGAGACTTTGAGATACCAGAACCCATGTGATCAAAGAAATGGGTATTTTTTATATATCTAAGTAAGTTTTAATTGTGAGAAGTAAATGTTAAAAATTTTAGTTATATATTTAACTACATCTACTAAAATACTGGAGAATTAGAACATTTTTTTTTTTTTGCAGTACTGGGGATTGAACCCAGGGGCATTCTACCTCCGAGCTACACCCCCAGCCCTATTTTTTATTCTTTAATTTGAAACAGGTTTTCACCAAGTTGCGGAGGGCCTCACTAAGTAGCTGAGGCTGGCCGGATCCTCCGGTCTCCGCCTCCCAAGTACTGGGATTACAAGTGTGCACCAGCACGCCTGGCAGAACATATGTTTTAATATAAAATTGCTTAAGTTATTTTTTCTTTCCCTTTTCAATGAATGGGAAAACAAAAAGCTTTGCAAGCTGTTTTTAAAGAGCTCACATTGTTTAAAGTGGCTTTGTGATCACTGTTTAGAAACTTTTGATGTAGTGTGACCTTAATCTACACTGTGTAGAATTCAAAGGTACCCGAGATATTTGACATTCCCTTCCAAGTACACTAAAGATTAGTGCTCCAAATCTTTGATTTATCAGATACCTAAGACAGTACTAGGCTCTGAGATGTTTGCTCAGAGGCTTTGGAAGAGATCTACTGTGTTAGAAGACTTATGGTTGGGGATTCCCTCAGAAGGAGACAGTAAGTGAATAAACACCAAATTTGTGCTTAAATACATTTTAATTCTCCTCGTTTGCTTTAGTGTTTGTGTGGCAACAGAACTCAGATCAAGTAAAATCTGGCATATGAGCCGTGTTCTACAATTCAAATCCCTTTCATGGAGTAGAAAAGTGGTCTGCTTATTTGTTTTCCTAATCAGGAAGGATGAAGCTAATAGGTATTGGATGAGATCTAAAAATATTCTCATGTCCATTATGTAAACGTTTAGACATCTTTTAAAATCATTAGAAAAGGAGACGGTAGCTGGGCATGGTGGCACACACTTGTAATCCTAGTACTTGGGAGACTGAGACTGGAGGATCGCAGGTTCAAGGACACCCTCAGCAATGAGGCTCTCAGCAACCTAGTGAGTCCCTGTTTCCATATAAGAAATAAAATCGGTCTGGGGATACAGCTCAGAGGTAGAATGCCTCTGGGTTCAATTCCCAGTACTACAAAAGTAAATAAATAAATAAATAAATAAATAAATAAATAAATAAATAAAAAGGAGAAGGTATTTCAGGTTTTTAATTTTTTTCTCCCCAAAACTAGAAGGGAATCTCCAAGTGATGTCTGAGTTACTTGATAGATAGATGATAGATAGATAGAAAATTTATTTGGTGAGCTTCCTAAGTTTCTGCTGTTAAGTGACCATTCAACCAAAGTCATTACTGAGCCATTTTTTCTGAACTATACCAAAGATGTTATTTTTATATTCGCATATTTGTACTTTTTCAGTATCATTTAACACATTGGTAGTCATGATATTCAAAAGTGGCATAGAGATTATCTTTTAAATTCTTTGCTCTTAATATGATTCTTTATATAAAATACAGAAAACAGTTTGGCTTATTCAGAGACATGTGTTTTAACTAATAAAATGTGTTCTTGTCATTTGATTATATTATTGGAATATTTTACTTTTTTAAACTATACTTTGTTACTAGAGAAACATAAAATCTACTCATGCTGCAAGCATATTTGCTAGTAAATGAAATCAAATAATTTATTTTGAGACTCCTTACTGACTTTTTAGATGAGACTTTTATTATTAATCTAAAATTTAAAAAAATTAAGTAGCGACCACACCACCATTTAAGAACAGCAGAGCATAAAAAGAAAAATAAGATGGATTATGACATATTAAGTGTTTTGTTGGATTAACATTTTGTCTTACAAATAATTGTATAATTTAAGAAATATTTCTTCCCTTAAATTTTAGTTCTAAATCAGACTAGACTGAAATGCATATTAGTAATACTTAGAATGGAAAATATACACCTGTGGTAGGAGAGTATGTCATGGTAAATATGTTTATACAGCTGTGTGGTAATGTTAGTTATTACAGAGAACATTTACAGAATCATGTAATGAGCCTCATTTTCAAACAATCATTAACTTTGTCTTAGAAATAGCTAATTAAAGAATAACTTCACTTTTCAAATGTAGACTGTACAAACAATATATAGCATCACTATGGCTGTCCTTTTAACTGAATGGATAAATTTGATCATAAAAATATGTTGGCTAATTTCTGGAAAAATTCAGACTTCTTGTAAGACTATTTCTTGTTTAATTTATGCTTTCATTGCATATAATACCTACTCCTTTAGTACCAATCTGGGCTTTCATTAAACTTTATTGCACTTACATGGAGTCTTCTGTCATGCTTTAATAAAATTATAAAATTGACTTAATTTGGTCTATGTGAAAGCTTCTTTTATCATTAATTCAATTTATTCCATGGGGTTATTAGTTTTGGATAACTTGCATGACTTCATTCATACTTGTACTAGAAAATGAATAAATATTATCTAAAAATTAAGCATGACTAATTTAAGATACATTCATAGAACTTTGAGGATTTAAAAAAATATTTGATTCAAAACAGTGAGCAAAATGTTATCATTAACTATGTGTTGCTGCAATGTTATCTGTAAAAATATTTGACCTGACTATTTTAACAGCCTGTAGATGCTTTCATACTTTTGTTTAATTATTGGGCACTTACTGTATGCCATGCACAATGTTAAACTCCAGAAATACCAGGACATAAGGCCCTTGAATAGAAGCATCACCTTGTAATGACCAGAATTAACTTTTTTTAGAATCTTACTATATGAGAGGAAGAGCAGTGGTATCTTTATTTTACCTTTAACTCTTTGGAACTCTGTAAAACAGATACTAAATTTTAAGAGGTCCAGGAAAGAGAATATAGTAGATTCACTGTATATCCATTTCTACTCCTGGAAAAAACAGTTCAATGTGCTTTAGGGGTCAGTATTTTTTGTTTGCTTAAACAATTTTTTAGAATGGACACATAGCATTGCATGTTTGGAGTTGATTAGTTAATTTTGGAAGATTTTTGACCTTGGTCTTTTTCACAGCACTTAGCACAGTGACTGTTACATAGCAGATACTTCATAAATATTTTATTGAATGAATGAATGGATGGCTGGATGGATGAATAAGGATTGATCAAGAAAACAGTGTCCATTGATTTGTAGATTAGATGAGCCTTCTAGCAGAGGGAGTAAGGTGGTGGGTGCCACCTCAGAGAGTAGCAAGGGATGGGCACACAGGTGCAGCAGCTGCCACTCATGCGACCTCTGTCCACAGGCCAGAGCAACCTGGTTTTTGTCTCTGGGATTCCCAACACTTCCCTATTTTTTTCTTAAGCTTTTAATCAAAATAGATGCTTTGGGATTATAAGAAAAAACGAAAAAGAAAAAGAGGGCCAGGAGTGTAGCTCAGTGATAGAGTCTATGCTTGGCATGTGTGAGGCCCTGGGTTTGATCGCCAGCACCTTCACTCACAAAAAGTTGGAACTTCAAGCAGAACCACGGTGTGCAAGAGAGCTCCATCATATCTTTGCAATTAACCTATGTCATGTGTAGTATTGCAACGTCTCCATTTGTGTTTTTTTCTCCCATTAAATTATTTTAGAAGCAAGAATACTCCTCCATGTAGCATAAAGTTAGTTATAGCATAAAGCACCTTCTTTTCCTTCTGATTTGCCTATTCTTCGTGTTTATTTTGTCTTCTCCCTCAGTTTACAACTTTCCCCTTGCATTGCTTTAGTTTCTGTTGTCCTTCTTTTCTTCCTCATACATGTATCACATTGATGCTACTTGTGGCTGTTTTCCATTTCCAGTATTCCCTTTAACATGTGCTTTCTGTTATTTCCTTTCCTCGTTATTCTCTCCTCCCGTACTCCCGGTGTGCCTTGGTTTCCTCATATGTTGAACTCTTTTTCTTAGAGGTTAATTATGTGGGATTGACTCATGGATTAATCAAAGTGTTTCCTTTTAACTTTAATTTATTCTCAGGGCTTACTAGCAGAAAAACAAAAACCAATCACAGTATATTCTTAAGCTTCAGTAAACGTTCGTTGAACTTATTTGGTTAGTTGAGGTTTCACTAAAGAATGTGGGCTAGAAAAATAGCAGAGTGATTGGGGCGTGCTTTTCGGTCTGAGATGGACGTGTGATGCAGTGGGAGCAGTAATGAAGCATAGGTGTCCCATGCAGTGACGTGATCTGGGGAGAGGGGATGAGATTCATGGCTCTCGACCTGACCCGTAGGACTCATTGCTTATAGCAGGAAGGATAGCCTGTCCTTAGAAAAACTTCTGATTGCACTTGGAATACAGAAAAAATAAATGACTGGAACTTAGTACATCAAAAAGATTTATTTTGATATGAGAAGTATGGCCCCCACCCCACTCCCTTGGTACTTGGTAGTCATTTGTATTCTCTTAAAAGATTTCCCTATGAAATGGTTAGCAATGAAACATACAATTAAGACTGGATTATTTTTTATAGAATATTAAAGAATGCAGCAATTGATGAACTATGTTTATTTTTCATGGCTAAATAGTTTTTGTACATTAAAATATTAGCTTATATGTATCAATAGAGTGAGATGTTGGTATTGGATCCACATTATCTAAAATAAGAACTTCTAAGGTAGAGTTTATTTGAAAAAGAAGTTGATATTTCCTTTGTTATTATTTTTTATTTGCTTAATAAGATGTTATCTTCACAGATATCCTTCACTTTCCTTTTTTCTTTCTCTCTGTTTTTACTGCTTAACTTTTTGTCTTTAAAAAAATGTCACAAGATATTAGCATGAACATTCAGTAAAGGAATAGACAAAAAATAAAGTAGGTGGGTTTGGGAGTTTAGCTCAGTTGAGCAGTTGCCTAACATGTAGGGGTCTTAGGTTCGATCCCCAGCACTGCAAAAACAAACAAACAAATATTTTTAAAAAGGGAATCTAATTAACATTTATATTTGAAGTAACTTTTATAAAATTTGAAATTCAAATACTCTTTGTTTCTGTACAAGTTTGTGATTCAGGCTCCTTATTTGATACACTTTAGATCCAACTGGGGCTAACTTATTTAAGTCCCAAATTTGGGCTTGAGAATAAGAATGCTCTATTTTTTTCAAATATATTCTAAACAAAAATACGGGTAAGGTCTGCTTATATAACTAATAAATACCATTATATGTTTTTCTTACCCAAGTTTACATAAGCTTTCTCTAATGCCAGGGGATATGAAGGATCATTAAGAATCTTTGGGTTGCTTAAAATTCCTTGTTCCTTTATTTTAAAATTCCTTGCTCCACTTGATCAAAGGAAATAAGATTTAAGTTTTTAAAAAGAACTTTTAAAAAATAAAAACTCTTTTAGAAAGACTTGTGAAAGTGCTTAGTTGAACTTTTCAAATATATTACCAGAATCCAGAAATGTGTATTACTAGATACAAATTTCATTGCTTTAGAAAATATATTATACCAAAGGGATATTCATTTTATGCTTTGAAGTTGGGATCAGAAAAAATTTTTTTCTTGTGACCTGGTGAGGTCTGAACACTATTATTAATTTGGATTGCAAGTTTTCTCTGGAACAACTCAAAGGACTTTGCCTTCAGAAACAAGACAGCACAGACATTAGGACCGTACCTTCTCATCTCCTCTTTTCTTTTCACTTAGCCTCTTGAAAAGCATTCAAAGTCGTTTATCACTGTGAGAATAGACACTGCAAATACTGTTAACACTAAGAAGTGTGATGAGAGATCCTATAAACCTTTTTTTTTTTTTTTTGCAGAACTGGGGATTGAACCCAGGGGAATTCTACCTCTGAGCTACACCCCCAGCCCTATTTTTTATTCTTCATTTTGAAACAGGGTCTCACTAAGTTGCGGAGGGTCTCACTAAGTAGCTGAGGCTGGCCGCAAACCTGGATCCTCTGGTCTCAGCCTCCCAAGTACTGGGATTACAAGCGTGCACCACCATGCCCGGATATAAAACTTTGACAGTATCAAAAGATGTGAAGAAGTTAAGATCATAGTAACAAAGATTGAGCATCTTTCATATACTGACTTTCCAAAATCTGAGTTCAGCTACGGTTGACCTGAACATTGTCTCTGAGTGGCTTTTGTCTGTGTTCATATCAGCAGTAACTCTTATAGTTTGGTTCTTAAGTCACCCCCACTCCCCACAAAGGCCATGTGTTTAAAGGCTTGGTCGCTAGCTTGTGACTATTGGGAGGTGGTAGATACTTTAAGAGGTAGGGCTAGTAGGAGGTCTTCAGATAATTGGGGGCACGCCCTCAAAAGGGAGAGTGAGACCCCAGCCCTCTCTTCTTCTCTTGTGCTCCCCAGTCATGACTCCTGCCATAATGTGCTGCTTTGCCATGGTCCCAAAACAGTGGGGCTAATTGATCGTGCACTCGAACCTCCAAGTCTGTGAGCCCAAATAAACCTGTCCTCTTCATAAGTTACCTCAGGTATTTGTTCTAATGACAGAAAGCTGGCCAACACAGTAACCATCACTGCAAGGATAAGCAGAGACTGTGAAAGATAACTGTTTCTAAATTATGCTCCAGCCAGGCATGGTGGCACACACTTGTAATCCCAGTATTCGGGAGGCTGAGACAGGAGGATCACAGGTTCGCAGCCAGCCTCAACCACTTAGTGAGGCCCTCTGCAACTTAGTGAGACCCCGTTTCAAAATAAAGAATAAAATAGGGCTGGGGGTACAGCTCAGAGGTAGAATGCTCTTGGGTTTAATCCCAAGTACCACAAAAATAAATAAATAAGTAAATAAATAAGAAAATAAAAGTTATGCTCCTTTGAGCATAAAAGGTACACTTTTAGCGTTATACAAGACTAGGGGTTATTGTAGAGATTGGTGACAATTCTGCTTGTCCTATAAGGGGATCTGAGTCTGGTTCTCTGTTGGATTTGACTCTTTGCAACGCAGCAGGGCGTGGATGTGTGTTACCAAAGCATTGACTTGGCAGTGGAAGGAATGAATACTGCATTGCCTAATATCCCATAGGGATGGGAAGGGGGAGTGCATAATGTTCCTTCCCAGTGACTGAGGGCTGTGGTGACTCTGTAATGCATAGGGAATGTGACTTGAGACTCTTAAGTAGAGTACAGTCTCGGGCATTCTTTGGTCATTGACTGAGATATCCAGGAAAGCAAATACTGTTGGATGATTCAACAAGGCCTTAACTCAGAAACAAAACAAAGAACTTATTTTGTTTCTGTGGCTCCTCTACTTTTTTTTTTTTTTTTAGCTTTCTTTCTCTTGTAGTATAAGGCACTGTCAATGACAGACTTTTGCAGAGTGTAAATACTAAATATTACTGACAACATTGAGATGAATACCTTTTTAGGATTTTTGGTTTTGTTTTTAAGCCAAAGGTCGTTCTGGTGGTATCCTGTTGGTAACGTAACTTGGAATTCTGATACAGTGATCTGCATAGTAAATAAAGTGCTTTCTTGTATCAGTAGTTGTGTAGGCTTTATTGTTGTTTTTGCTTTGTAATCAAAGTATTAGGATGCTCATCTCCTTTGATGTTTCTTTATACACTCACTACCCGAACCAATGCTTGTGACCTGTATGTCATGGTAATTTTTCATTATAAGATTAAGTTGTGAACTTTGTTATAAAATAATAGAAATGTTTAAATTCCCCTTAAATATTTTCTTCATATTTTTGTCAAAAGTATTGCAATCCTAGGTTATTTGAACAGTGCCTGCAATAGGTTAACAAAGAAACTTGTGGATTTCTCATCTCCAATGTTTGTTTAAGGTTTCAGATACGTCAGATGACTTCTGCAGGCTTTATCTTGTCCTGGTTATAGCACTCTGAGTCTTTGGGGGATGCCCAATATAGTAATATATATCACCTCACAGTGCACGTGTGGTGGCGTGGTATGGGCATCAGGATAGCGGCCTCGTCACGTCTACACTTCACAGCACTGGAGCTGGAGTGTTTACCAGTCTTACTCCCAAGAGGTCGATTTTGGCTGAAGACCCAGAAAAGTCTACCATTCATGGGTGGTAATGTCAGCTAGGACTTGCCTGAGTTTTCAGCATTGGAGTTTGCCGTGAATGTGCCAAAGATGCCTTGGTCTTGAAGAGCCTGCAGGTAGAGTACACCAGTCACTGTGATGGCTTTCATTTCAAAGCTTTTGTTTTGATTTGTTTTTCTAAGATGGGGTCTCACTGTCTGGTCTCACAGGCTGGTCTTGAACTCCTGGGCTCAAGTGATCCTCTTGCATTAGCCTCCCAAGTAGGTGGGACCTGTGATGTGCACCTGGCTCCATTTTAGTGTTTTTGTTTTTGTGTTGTTTTGGTTTTTTGTGGTGCTGGGAATGGAACCCAGGGGCACTCTGCCTCTTAAGTTATACTCTCAGCCCTATTTTATTTTTTATTTGGAAACAAGGTCTTGCTAAGTTGCTGAGAGCCTCACTTAGTTGCTGAGGCTGGCTTCGAAACTACAATTCTTCTGTCAGCCTCCCAAGTACTGGTGTGTGCCACCACACCCAGCCATTTTAGTGTTTTTGAAGTGGCATTTCTGAGCTTAGTGACTGACCACCCTTAAATATATTAAGATACCTTTTTCCCTTATAGGACTTAATCCTACTTTCTTTTTTTTTTTTTTTTTTTGAGGTACCGGGGATTGAACGCAGGGGCGTTCTACCTCCGCGCTATGCCCCCGGCCCTATTTTTTATACTTTATTTTGAAACCGGGTCTCACAAAGTTGCAGAGGGCCTCACTAAGGAGAGAGAGACAGAGAGACAGAGAGACAGGGAGAGAGAGAGCGAAAGAGCTGAGACTGGCCGCGAACCCGGATCCTCCGGTCTCCGCCTCCCAAAGTACTGGGATTACAAGCGTGCGCCACCACGCCCGGCTCTTAATCCTACTTTCTAATGAATCCCATTTATAAATGTATTCTTTCAGCCAGGCCTATTTTTGGGGCTTAACAACACTGCTATGTTGGGATGTTTTTAAAAGTTTTTAAAGAGGTTTAAGTAAAATATTCGATGATATTTCTCATATTCTTCAATTCTGGTATAAATAAATATCCTTACTTCTTTCCTATTTGCTTTTTTTGTAGCCATATCACAGAATTTTATTTCATATAAACAAATTTCTGAGGCCATACATAGCATAACTGTCATACTTTTGAACTGTTTGTACTGCCGAATAACTAATGCACATGCTTTAAACATATAAAATAACTCCCTCTGCGTTTGTGAAATACCTAACGTCTTCTACTTCAGAGTTTGGGTAGTTTAAGGTTCTTACCTTGCCAAGTATAATATCACCACATATTACAAAAAAATAAATAAACATATAAATAAATAAAAATATTTTTAATTTTATTTACTTTTTTCATACAACTTCATTTTGTATCAGAGAATGTGCTGTGACAGTGTCACTTAATCTAAGACTTTAGCAGTAATGATGTTTGTATGCATATGATACATTTATTTTCCTATAAAGTCTAACTTGGAAAATTAACTTGCTTGTATCTTTATTTTATGACACAAGGAAAGTAAATGTAACTTTCTCCATAGATATTCATAGATATCTTACAGAAAATTTCAGTTTAATAACCATAACCCCTCTTAATATATGCATACCATATTCATTTAGATTCTTTTTTTAGAGTTTGGTAAGAAAATATAGCTGAAACCATTAAATGAATGCTCTAATCAGATTAGACTCAAGACATAGTGGTCTTCGTTTTAGGAGTAGGTCTCCTGCCAGAAGCTTTTATTGTAAAAGTAAAACATCACATTTTGAAATCCTATATTGCAAACCAAAACTATTTTGGAAGCTCTCCAGAGCCCATGAGTACATTATGCTTTGTTTTTAAATCCTCATGCATCACAAGATTATATTCTTAGATGATATGTCTACAGTCTTATTATCTTGTTATGGCTGAAATGATTCAGCTTGTTTTTGATATAAAACTATCAAATCTGAGCCACATAACGCTATGCTTTGTGTGGGAGAAAGGCTCTCATGAAAGACAAATGTTCACCTGAATTCCAGCATGAAACCTGTAATACAATGGCCTGTCCAAGTTAGTTTTCACGTCTAAAACTGTATAAAATATTACTTTTTTGACTTGATTAAGGAGGGCTGGAATTTGGCCTATTTTTTTAGCAATTAAAATTTTTTTCCTTACAAAAAAATGAAAGACTAACTCTTCTCTGAAATCTATTGATCTCAGTGCTTTTTGCTTTAAAATATGTACCCATTTCTGATCTCTGTTAAAAACTTTTAGCTTGTAAATTAATATTAAGTAGATTTCATTCTAGATGAAATACTGTTTGTATTATTGATAAAATACATGTGGTTTCCTAGTTTTTAATCAAATCAAGCAAAGGATATAAGGAATAAAAACCAAGATTGTCCAGAGTCACTATTTCCAAGACACTATCACAGAAATCATATTTGCTGCAATAAGCCTAATTAGCAATTAAGCAAAGTGTTTATAGACTATTACATGTAAATGGCTCACTATGGGGGAAAACTTGTGTGTACATATAGCTATATATGTATATACATATATATATATATTTTTTTTTTTTTGGTACTTGGGGTGGAACCCAGGGCCCTTCTACCTCCAGGCTATACCCCCAGCCCTATTTTATTTTTTATTTGGAAAAACAAGGTCTCACTAAGTTGCTGAGAGCCTTACTAAGTTGCTGAGGCTGACTTCGACCTGTGAGCCTCCTGTCTTAGCCTCCCAAGTACTGGGATTACAGGAGTGCACCACCACGCCCGGCTTATATTTTTATTGTTTAAAAATATTTCCGTCAATGCCAAGGAAAATTCTATCTGAGGAAAAATAAAAATTTAAGAACGGCCCAGAATAAGTTTGCAAATTAGTTTCTGAAGCAACTTCTACTGGTTTAGAAAGAAGGGTTAAAAGCGAGTTACTGTCATTGCTTATTATTCAGTAGAGGTAATGCAACATAATGCCGTGAGATTTAAAATATATTGAATCTTGGCTGTTGTTTCTTTCCCACAACCATAGTGGTAATGGTCCCTGGGGTTCATATAAGTGAGCAGGAAAATAGGATTTTCTTTACTGGGTTTTATTTTGCAGACTACATTTCAATAGTACATTTATTTTGCCTAATAAATTATGTATGTAAGAGTTACAGATTGTAAAATGTCATTTATTTAATAAACATTTGTCAAGTATAAATTTTTTACCTAGTACATGGTAGAGTGTACTTTATACCCCTTCCTGAGAGTCATAAAGATAATAAACCCTATGCCTTTAAGTGTAGATTAAGAGCTAAAAGGTATACAAATGACCATGTTAAAAACTGAAAATTCAACATATGCTGAGTGCTCTAAGAGAGACGTCAGGGTCATTTGATTTAGAGTGGAAGGAGAGAATTTCGGGTTTAGGTAATCAGGGAAGGCCTCATGGAAAACCCATTATTTTCCATGTGCTGTAAAGAAAGGATGGGGCTGTGGCCGTTGGAAATGTGCTCAAAGGCTGGTAGCAGGAAGAATATAAGTGCTGAGAATATGTGCAAGCTTGTTTTGAGTAAAGCGAATTCTGTTTGCAAATGGGACCAGGAAGGGTCTTGGGAGTGGAGGGTCTTGCATGACTGCTAAAATGTTTAAACTTTACTGCGTAGGCATAGGGGAGCCAGTAGTGTTTTCTGGTCTGGAGCAGCCTTATCAGATTTATCTCCTGTGATGACGAATCCAAAAGCTCTATGTTGCTTAGATGGGGAAGGTAGGAAACCATAGATAGGGTCACATTATCAGGCTGTTGCAATAATTCAGGGGAAATTAAACTAAGAAGCAAAGGGAGTGGAATGGAAAGAATGGGCGTGTGCAATGATGGCTGGGATTTGGAAATGAATGAACAAAGTTATACAGTGGTATAAAGGTCAAAGGTAACTCCTGGCCAGCTAGCTCAGGATGCCGCACAGATCAGGTGTTCAGTAAATATTTAAGTGAAATATTGTGGGCTTAAGTGGCTGAGAGAGCGGTTAGAAATAGGAAAACCAAAAAGTTGTTTGATGCTAAGATAATTTATATTTTAGATTATTGAGTTTGAGCTGCTAGCCGGACATATAATTGAAATGTCTTTAGACAGCAGAAGCTGCAAAATGGAACTTAGAAGTTGAATGTGTTGATTGATATAGGCAGGAAACCGAACAGAGAGGACAAAAAACAAGACCACTGGCTATATTGCTCATGATTTGGAATAAGGGAATTAAAAGGATCTGTCAAGAAAATGGAATAGAGATTCACGAGATGAAGAGTGTTGCCAGCAGGATTGGGGAATGAAGAAATGTAAAGAAGATGAGTATTGAGAAAGGACTGTTGAATTTCATTTTTGAAAGAACAGTTTTATTAGATGGCGGTTGAGATTGTAGGAAGAGAAGGAAGGACGCAGAGCGAGCCCTGAGTATTGTCTGGCAATGGAAGGAAAGGAGAAGATAGACTATGTAGCCTGAGGACGTGCAGGCCAAGGGAAGGTATTTTTTTTTTTTTAGGCTGGGGGAAAACTAAACATTTTTGTAAGCAAATGAAGAAAGAATGGACAAAGAGGGGAAGATGAAGATGTATATAGGGAGGGAGGATGAGACGGGGTAAGAAACATGGTAATAAAGATCTAGAGCCGTGCTGTCCAGTAAGTCTGCCTGCAGTGATGGGAATCCTCCCTGTTGGTGCCATGTAGTTCCACGTCATGAGCCGCATGTGACTGTTGAGCACTTAAAGTGAGGTGCCAGCTGCAACGGGGGCACTAAAATTCTAATTTCATTTAAGGTGAGTTAATTTAAAATTAAATAGCCACAGTGGCTTAGGCTACCTTATTGGGTAGCAAAGATCTAGTGTATAAGTAGTTAATATAGGAGAGGGCCACACATTATGAAAGATAAAGGACAAGTTGAAGAAGTTTGAGGTAGAGGTGGTAGTGTTGAAGAAAGTCATACTCAAATAGTTTCCTTCTTTTCCATAGAATACATAGCATTATCTGCTGGGAGGGCTCCGGTAGGAGCATGGAAAGGCTTTTGGCAGTGTCCCTGGGGATCTCCAGGGGAGAATCTGCAGATGAGATGACTTGCAGCATGGGAGCCCTCCGGAGGTGGGAGTGTGTATTGTTTTAGGTCTGCTTCCTTTTCTGGTGACTTTTTAAAGTAGCACTCTCAAACTTGGGGTAGTGGTGGTGGGGAGTGGTGAGATAGCAAGAGCAAGTTTAGGGAAAACCTTTCAAAGGCTGGAGTGCTGGTAAAGTAAATCAGCACTGAGCAAGTGAAAATGGGAAAGGAGTTTGCTAAAGACTCCAGAGCTGGAGGTTATGATACGGATGAAGAACTGATTCCTTAGATGGCAGACTGTGGGAGACAAGCAAGGCCGTACAATTTTCACTTGTAAGAATTGCAGATATGGGAACCAGGCATGGTGGCGCACGCTTGTAATCCCAGTACTTGGGAGGCAGAGACCGGAGGATCTGGGTTCCTGGCCAGCCTCAGCTGCTTAGTGAGGCCTCCACAACTTCATGAGACCCGTTTTCAAAATAAAATATAGAAAATAGGGCCAGGGGTGTAGATCGGAGGTAGAACGCCCCTGGGTTCAATCCCTGTTACCGCAAAAAAAAAAAAAAAAGAATTGCAGATTTGGGATGTAGAATTTTCAACAGGAAATCAGAAAGAAGCCATACAATTAAGAAATGTCAGTTGAGAGACATATACAAGATTGATGCACATATTTCCAAATTCAGGGGAAGGAATTCAACATCCCATGATTATTTTGTTTTTACTCTGACTTGCTTGCAGTATGGTCTTTCCTCCAAATTTGATAACCTTGAATGTATAATCTTTTCTTAATACAAATTTGAATAGTAAAACTGGGATTTATCTATTTATGGCAACATCCAAATTTATAAAAACCGAATGTAGAGACTGTGAGATCAATCTTTTCTAATGTCTGGATTTTATAGTGAGGAGAGTGTGACCTCTGGATTCAAGGCCTGGTGTTAGGGTGCATAGCTGGTGAGTGGGGGAGTGACGATGGGACTTGCAGGTCCTCGCTGATTCCGTTTGGGGCTGTGTCTTGAGCAGCATAATGTTCTGAGCGTCTGAGGTCTCAGTGGGTATAACAGTCTGTACAATCAATAAGGAATATTGTCTGTAGAATTCCCCTATGGTTAGTTTTTCTGAACTGGTACTTCCAAGTCACTAAACTATTGATTTGACCATACTGAAAGAAAAATCTTGCAGAAGCATTAGTCTACTATCTACCTTAGACCACAGATTACTCATTCATAACTGTTTTGACATTTAACACCAAGAAAAAAGATAGACAGGACTTCTAAATGTTAATACGTGTAACAAAATCTGGAATTACATTTTGGGCTACGTTCAGCTGGGAAAGAGTTAATTAATTAACAGCTGTTTTTCACTTTTTATTTATTTACTTCTTGTACTGGGGATTGAACGAGCCGCTTTCTATCTCTGAGGTGTACCCCCAACTCTTTTTATTTCTTTATTTTGAAACAGGCTCTTCTTCTTCTTCTTCTTCTTCTTCTTTCTTCTTTGAAAAAGGTCTTATGGCAGCCTGGCCCCTAACCTATGATCCTCCTGTCTCAGCTTCCCAAGTACAGGCATGTGCCACTGTACCCAGCTTTTCACATTTTTTTTTTTTTTTGTGGTATTAGGGATTGAACCCAGGATCATTCTACCTCCAATCTACACCCCCAGCCCTATTTTTTATTCTTTATTTTGAAACAAGTTCTCATTAAGTTGCTGAGGGCCTCACTAAGTAGCTGAGGCTGGCCACGAACCTGCGATGTTCCTGTCTCAGCCTCCCAAGTACTGGGATTACAAGTGTGCGCCACCATGCCTAATGCTTTTCACTTTTTAAAATGTACCAAGTGTGCCTCTCCTGCCAGCCCTTGTTCCTTCCTCCCTCCCCCATCCCTTTCTGTCTTCCTAATAATGAAGATACCTAAATTACATGATCTGAGAAAAAAGCACATTATTTTCAGAAAATATTAGAGTTTTGTAAGCTCACTAGCACTTTCCTTTTCATTCTGAATAATTTATTCAGAAACATATTGACGTGATTGGAAATAATCATGATTATGGTTTATAAATAATACTGTATACCATGTGACAATACTAGAAGTGTACTCTAAACTATCTTTCCCTGGACTGTAAATTCTTAAATCAAGTGATTATATGTACAAATCAGCTACTTTGCTAAAAATGTAAATAAAGACAAGTTTATGAATTGGAGAATTCAGGTCTTTTGTTTCTGTGATATCTTAACTGATTCAAACAGTTTCTTAAAGTAGTTTGTGGGATCAACAACTCTGGAACCTTTGTTTGCATTTTTCTCAAGGACAAGCACAACCAAATGGGATTAGCTATTTTAATAAACTAAACCAAAGTACTGCTTAAATTACCAAAGAATGTAAGCCGGGCGTGGTGGCTCACGCTTGTAATCCCAGTACTTTGGGAGGCAGAGACCGGAGGATCCGGGTTCGCGGCCAGCCTCAGCTCTCTCTCTCTTTCTCTCTCTCTCCTTAGCGAGGCCCTCCACAACTTCGTGAGACCCGGTTTCAAAATAAAGTATAAAAAATAGGGCCGGGGGCGTAGCGCGGAGGTAGAACGCCCCTGCGTTCAACCCCCGGTACCACACACACAAAAAAATTACCAAAGAATGTTAAAAGATAACTTCACATTAATTTTAATTGCTTAATTCCTTTCTGTCTTGGGGATTATTAGATATTATAGCATTTGGCATACATATGGCATGAAATCAGCATACCCTAAGAGTTCAGAGACTGACTTCTTTGCATTTTTGATCAAGTAAATATTTCTCCTGTTACTCCCTCTCACTGTTGTTCTCTTACCCAAGATTGGCTGTTTTAGGTAAATGTAGGAGCTATGAGATGAAAGGCACCTTTCCTGTCCTTTAGGAGCTCAGGCATTGTGTTTAAAACAACACTTCTCAAAATATGGGTCCCAGCAGCGGTAGAGCCTCACCTAGAAAAACAAACTCTCAAGCCCTAGCCCAGACCTTTGGCATCACAATTCAGTATGATAGGACCTAGTGATCTGTGCTTCCCCAGTCCTCCAGGGAATTATGATGCACTTGCCAGCTGAGGACACTGGATGGATGGCTAGAACTTTCTACCATTTTTCTTTTTAATGAGATATAATTCACATATCAAAAATTTCACTATTTTAAAGTTACAATTGAACCATTGTTAGTATATTCACAGGGTTATGCAACCATCATCATCATCTAATTCTGAAACATTTTTACCACCAATAAGAAACTCTATGCCTATTAGCAGTCCCCCCATCTCCTGGCAACCGCTCGTTCACTTTTTTTCTTTATGGATTTGCCTATTCTGGATATTTTATATGAATGAAATCATATATTATAGAGCTGGCTCTCAGCATATTTTTTCAAGATTCATCTATATTGTAACATTTATCAGTCCCTGTTTTTTTGCTGTACTAGGGATTGAAAGCAGGGGTGTTCTACTTCTGAGCTACACCCCTAGCCCAATTTATTTTTAATTTTGAACTTAGGATCTCACTAGGTTGCTGAGGCTGTCCTTGACCCTGTGATCCTCCTGTGTTAGCCTCCCAAGTACTGTAATTACAGGCATGCACCACCACGTCCACCTTCAGTCCTTCATTCTTTTTTCTTTCTTTTTTTTGTGGTATTGTGGGTAGAACCCAGGGACCTTCTACCTCTGGGTTGTACTCCCAGCCCTATTTTATTTTTTATTTGGAAACAGGGTCTCTCTAAGTTCCTAAGAGCCTCACTAAGTTGCTGAGGCTGACTTTGAACCTGTAATCCTCCTGTTACAGCCTCCCAAGTATTGGGATTATAGGCGTGCACTACTGTGCCTGGCTCCTTCATTATTTTTATGGCTCAACAGTATTCAATTGCACAGATAGACCATGTTGTGTCAATCCATTGATTAGTTGATGGACATTTAAGTTCTTTCTATTTTTGGGTTGTTACAAATATATCTGCTCTGAACATTCATGTATAATTTTTCTATAAATATATGTTTTCAGTTTTCTTCAGTATGTAGACCCAGTTCTCAATATTTGTGGTGGTTACATCCATGAAGTCACTGCAAAGACCGAATTAGCGAATACAGAATCATTTCTTCTAAGAGAAATACAGGATTAGATTTCTGTGAGCCTCTGGTCACATTTTCATCAATTGATCATTACATAACCTTCTTTTCAGGTGTGTTTCTGTTTAGAGACACCTTATCTGATATATATTGTTGATTCATTAACATTGAACTCAGTAGCTAACAGCATTATAACTCATGCCTGAACAAAGTTTATTTAGCACATGTATTTTTCCTTGAAAGTCACATCACAGCCTTCTTAAATTTTGAAACACTAGGTAGCACTTTTGTACTACACTTCGGTCCATTTTAAAATGGTAGAAATCAACAAAAAGAAAAAACCCAAAATGTAGGGGTTGGGGTTTAGCTCAATGGCAGAGCACTTGCCTAGGATATGCAAAATCCTGGGTTCATCCCCAGCACTCTCTGCGCACGCACAAACACACACACATACACATACACATACACTCATACACACACACACACACACACACACACACACACACACAGAAAAACATGGCACTTGATAGCTGCAAAAGAGACATTTGAGACACTCGTTTACTGTATGAGAGCCAAACACAGGAGTGTCGTTTCGTTTGACCTCAGCTGAGAACATGTCATGCAACTAATTTTTCACCACTTTGCACATTAGCATGTCTAAATGGGTGTGAAAGCACTACAAGGATTATTTGGGTTACAAATAAATTATAGTGAGTGGGCAAGTTTTCAAATACAGAATTCACAAATAATTTCAAATACAGAATTCAAAAATATACCTAGAGCCGGGTGTGGTGGTACATGCTTGTAATCTCAGTACTTGGAGGCTGAGACAGGAGGATCGCAGGTTCACAGCCATCCTCAGCTATTTAGTGAGGCCCTCTGCATCTTAGTGAGACCCTGCTTCAAAAATAAAGAATAAAATATAGAGCTGGGGGTGTAGCTCGGAGATGGACTGCCCCTGGGTTCAATCCCTAGTCACACACACACACACACGCGCATGCGCGCGTATGTTTGTATATAATATATCTCGGAGTGGAGTTGCTAGGTATACGATAATTCTGTGTTTGATTTTTTGAGGAACTGCCAAACTGTTTTTCACGGTGGCTACACAGCATTTTATATTCCCACCAGCAGTGTAGAAGGGTTTCGGTTTTTCTATACCCTTGACTGTGCTTGTTATTTTCTGCTTTTGTTTTCCTTCATTATGGCCATCTTTGGGGATGTGAAGTGGTTTCTCATTGTGGTTTTGATTAAATTTCAGCTGGGCGTGGTGGTGCACACTTGTAAACCCAGTACTTGGGAGGCTGAGACAGGAGGATAGCAGGTTCGCGGCCAGCCTCAGCTACTTAGTGAGGCCCTCCGCAACTTAATGAGACCCTGTTTCAAAATGAAGAATAAAAAAATAGGGCTGGGGGTATAGCTTGGAGGTAGAATACCCCTGGGTTCAATCCCCAGTACTGCAAAAAAAAAAAAAAATAAATAAATAAATAAATATAAATGAATGAATAGAATTTCTAAAAAGGGCCGGCATTGTAGCTCAGTGGTAGAATGCTTGTCTAGCTTGCTGGAGGCCCTGGGTTCAATCCCTATACCACAGGGAAAAAGAAAAAGTTGTGAAAGAGTTAGATTTCATAGTTTCAATAAATTATCACTTACTTGCTAAGAAGTGTCATTTATAACTTTAAAACATTTGTTCGTGGGTATTTACAAGGTTTTTATGTTGTGGTTGTAGAATTTTAAATACTGGCCTCATCAGGACCTTCCTTTTATAAAGAACATCGAATCCATTTAACAAACTGTTGTTTTTGTGTAGAAACTTGAAATCACTTATAACTGCTTTGACTAATACTTTCCTCTTTAAAAAAGAAGACCGTGCCTCTTTTAAAACTGTGAACTTTCTGCCCCAAAAGCAGTCTCAAGAGCCATTTGTGAAAGAACACAAGAATCCCCGGAACTTGGAAATAAACACGGATTGGTGTTTATTTGTGTTAGTTTAAATGCAGTAGCCTTATGTGTCCGAGAACTGCATCTGTAACACTTAAGTTAGGGAAAGCAAGCAAATGATATCAACTAACATGGCTTCAATCTACTAAATAACTTTAAATCCAAAAGATCAAAGGAAGTTATAACTAAAAACAGTCCTCGGTGCAGTTTCCCTGTAGAAGCAGGAAAAGGCTAGAAATTACATGTCACCTTCATATCCTGGCTTGCTGACCTCGTGCTCAGATCAAACCCCTCTGTATGCCAGCTGTTACCATTATTAAGACCTTGCCCTGAGGGGTTAAGTAGGAGAAAAACTCTCCTGTCCTATAGGAAAGCAAACACCAAAAGTTCCAGCCCCTAACATGCCTAATTCAAAGCAATCTGCATGTGCTTGTCATTCAGTCTGTCCTGCCTCTCGGCGGAGCTGCTCTAGCCAGCTCTTGCTTTCTGCTGTGCTCTGTTCCTGCAGCCAGTTGTGGCTGTGGCTACTGCAGTCATTTACAGACCAAACTGAAACAGAGAAGTTTCTTCTTTTAACAGAAAGGTAATATATTTATTCTTGCTTCAATATATGTGCATTTGCTGTTTGGGAAGAATTTATTTTAAAACTGAACTTAGTTTCTAGGATTGTTATTTCAAATTCCAGCTCACTGGTTTTTCAATGTAAACTTTGAACGGCATTTTAATATATGAAAATCTTGTGAAGATTACTTGAATTTATAGTCTAGCACAGTAAGGTCAAGTCAGCTATTTCTTAAATTTTTTAAAATCTACTTTCTTTATAAGTTGGGAGGAAACCTAAGATTTCAAGTAGTATGTGTTGTTTCATACTTTGAGATTCTTGTTTAGCCACAATCTAAACAGAAAATTCTGAAAATACATGCTTCTGTCATGACCAGTTGATAGAAAAAATAGATGTAGAACATAGGACTCACTTTAATCACTCTCGTGAACTAAGCATTTTAAGAAAATAGTAAATAGCATCTTTTAGCCTATAAAGAGAGAAGTTTGATGAAGATATCCACTTGGGAACTAAGCTTCAAAAGCAGGTTTAATTTTTATCAGTGTTTACTTGGAATATACAGCTTAGTGCACACGCTCAAGCTGTACCTGAGTTGATGCAGTGTTTCTTGCATTGTCGCATTTTAAGTGTAACAATGATAACTACATCATGATTGGATTTACTGTCTAAAGTACAAGTCAGAACGTATTTGCTATATTGGCTTCTATTTAAAATGATTTATAAGTGACTGCTAGAAAAATGCAAACTAGTTTAACTTGTGAAATATTTTTATGTCTAGTAATAAAATGCAAACTTAAAAAATTAAACAGAAAAGTTTAGTGAAACTGAAGCATTTTGTCCTCATTACTAACCAGAAATGCCTTTTTTCAGTGATAGTACAATAGAGAACATGCTTTATATTTGCTAAAAATTTTATTAACAAATAAGTATTCCTGTTGAAAGAAGAATGAAATATGTTCTTTTTACCCGTAAGAGTATTGTTGTAGATTGTAGTGTTTATAATTAAGAAAACCCCAGTTTCCATTGATGACTGGGAAATCACTAAAGTATGTAAATAAGCTCTAAACTAATGAGTGTTTCACTAGTGGGCAGTGGGTTTACTACTTCCCATAGTTTTAATGTCTGCTGACATGTCTGCCTTTTAAAATGTTAAAATAGTTTAAAAAATGTTAAAATAGTCTTTTTGCATTATTTTATTTATATTTTAGTTTTGCATCTCCAGTAGACCATCTTTAAATGCTTCATTGCCAAAATACTGAATATTTTATTGGATTATACTTCATTTGAAACTTTTTGTTTTGTCATATAAATAAAGCAGAATATTTTTGTGTGTCTTCCTCATTTCATATAGCATACCTTATAGACCTGATTTTAGAATTGTGAGCATAAACTATTTGCATTGATTATGAAAAATATAATGTCTGAAACGATTGAACTACATAGCAGTTTAGAAAAGACATGTTAACCTTGCCTCAGTCTGGAAAATGATTTATATTACATAATTGATTAATTCAAATTTAACTGTAATCCCACCTGTCTTTGTAGCTTATATTGAACCCTTTTGGGCAATTCTTGGGAAATCTGCTTTTCAGTGTTTGCTGCGCCCCAGTTCTGTATCTTCTATCCTAACTGCTTTGAGATCTGGGATTAGATCTGAGCATTCTCACTGTAGGATTCTTAAACCCCGTGTGGGCAATGGATGGCCTTGACATACACACTATCTAAACATTTTTTGTTTCAAAAAATTGTAGTTCTTAATCACATCCTAACAGGAAATAAAACTGAGTTGTTTAGGATCTAGACAAATGAGCTGCTTAGGCTATCAGTGTCTTAAGGAAAAAAAAAAAAAAAGCAACTAAAGTAAATTAGAAAAACTAGCCCTGGGGAATAGAGTGGCTCTTTGTTCTCTCCATCTTAATTTCTGTTCTCTTATTTTAATTACTGTTATACAGGCTCATGTACTACAGGCTTATACATTTATAGTGTAAGGAAACTATTCACAAGGAACATAGTAGGTGCTTCTTAAATGATTGCTAAATAAGGATATTTACCTATTTAACTAAAAAATAGGATTTAATTACCTTTGTAAGCAAACAAGAATCCCACATCAATAGTAACTGCAATTACAGTTCATCTTTACATACAAGAAAGCATATAGCAGAATTCACAAACATTGTAGTGGTAATTTAAGTAAGGAATAGAAAAAGATTTATGAAAATTACACCCAGGCTTTTACTAAAAAGTTAATTTACTGGTCCAATCCAAGTAAGAAAAAAAGCTTTTATAAATTTCATGTTTTTCTAAGTTTAAAGCAAATCTCAGAGTTCTTTAAATAAAAGGATATCTTTAATTGTGTTTCATACAAATACCTTGAGTGGTGTTTCCCGAGTTGCTCAGTAGACTGAAGGATACCTTTGAGACATTATTTGCTGGGCTCTGCAGGGAAGAGCCCTGTTGGAAAGGCGCTCTAGGAAATTTGATTTGCTGCTTCTCAAACTTCACAAAACAGCGGGAGTGAGGCCTGGTATCAGATACTTAACATTCGTGGGGAAAGTTTAGATAATTCTAAGTGTAGTATTAAAACAAAACACATTACCATCTAAATCAAACAATTTTTAAGTGCTTTATGGTGATTGATCTCAGTTTGGGGCTTTATGAAAGACATTTTTAAAATTCTCTCACATTCTTTAGCCTCACACTAGGTGGGAGGAGAATTTTCTTAGTTTGATTTACCTCAGTGATGGTTTTTTTCCTTTCAGCTGCTAAGTTTTGAGGTTTTGAGATGTGTGAGATACTAAGCATCATGGTGTACTTCGATATGTTGTGGTCTGTTCCACAAAATTAGTTAAGCTTAGTAATGTGATCCCGTTTCTACCAAGGAGACATGTAGCGATGCAGATAGATTGCTCATTTGTAACGCTGCCCATTTGTGATTTTACTTGAGACAGATAAAGTCAGATGAAATCTTATGACCTAAACACCTATCACATCTCAGTGTTCCTGCTTATTACCAAGACGTCTTGCTTGGCAGGAATGAGAAGCTAGAGAGCACGCCTGGCATCTGGAGGCTGTCTTGCCCTAGAAGCAGAAAGTTTAAGATGCTCAAAATGCAACCAGGATTTTTTGTTTGTTTGTTTCTTCCTGGTGTGGAGCATTAAGGAACCATACTCTTCTATTAGAGGAGCTTGAGACTTCATTTTAGAAACTGACCATAAGTTAGGGATATGCTTTTCCTTGAGGGTTAAATAAACTCATTAGTCAAATTAGCTATCTCCTAAACTTCCTTGAAAAGATCCATAAGAAACAGGCTGTGTGACAACTCGTTTCATGTTTCACATACTGTTCCGTGTGAGCTCTGCACAGTTCTCACTTGAGCTAATGGTCATCAGAGCCTTCCTCCTGACTGCATCCTCGCCCTACCCTTCCACCAGAAGGAGCGAATGAAGCTGTAGATGAAATGCTTTTCACTATTACCAAGAAAACAACTGGAGATAGTGTATGTACTATAAAGCACATATAACAGGAAATACTTACCAGGTCCAAATGTTTTATATAGGCAGCAATATTTTTCATTTTGAGCAGTATTTTCTGAATGCTTAATATTTTGAGTGGTATTTGCTTGCTCTTAGAAATTGATGAGGATTAGTTATATAAAGTATAAATCAGTGGTTCTCAGCCGTGGCTGCACATTAGAATCACCTAGGGAGCTGTTTAAAAAATACTAATGTCAACCGGGCGTGGTGGCGCACACTTGTAATTCCAGTACTTGGGAGGCTGAGACAGGAGGATCCGAGTTCACGGCCAGCCTTAGCTACTTAGTGAGGCCCTCCGCAACTTAGTGAGACCCTGTTTCAAAATAAAGAATAAAAAAAAACAGGGCTGGGGGTGTAGCTCGGAGGTAGAATGCCCCTGGGTCCAATCCCCAGTACCACACACAAAAAATCTAATGTCCACATCATTACAATATGAATTAAATCAGCATCTCTGGCCAAAGCCCTGTTTCTGTAAAATTTAAAAAAAATCACCAAAGTGATTCTAATGTGTACTTCCAGTATTAAGACTACTATAATAGATTTGTGACTCTGTGAATATTTGTTCGGTATATTGCCTTTTCTTCAAGATTCGTAGTAGAGTCCAGATAAATGTCTTGGCCTGTTCTTGGGTTAGACAACTACTTATAGAAGGACTCCGTAGAACTTTTTTAAATGACCATTGTTTGATCTTTCTGAGTGTAGAAAGCTTCTTTATTTTTATTTTATATATTCTTGGCTATACTAATTGGCATAATTATCCAGACTCAGGATTCAAAAAAATTTGTGTAAACTCATCTGAAATACAAACTCAAAGATATTAAACCTCTGTGTGTGTGTGTGTGTGTGTGTGTGTTTGTATGTGTGTGTGTGTGTCTCTCTCTCTCATTGATGCTTATGGATACAACATTTATAACATGAGTGTGGGGAGAAGTAGTGAATATTGTATAGAATGATAATTTCTATGGACAAACTTGGAAAAGAGATCTTTGAGAACTGCTTTAATAATTGCAATACAGTAATAGTGCTTTTGAAATATGTATTTAGAAGATAAAAATTTATGCTGAATGAGGATGTTATTGACACCATTTATCCCAAATTATAAAAGATAAATTTTCTTTTATACCGACATGTTGCTTCCCACATAGACCTGTTACCAAGAATACATTAGATATAAAACAAAAATAAAAATGAGATTGCTATGTCTATAATTCTGAAGTTCTTTTCACTCATTTGCCCTACATGTATAAATTTCTGCTTTGACAACTAATACTGCCTTCCAAATTCAGGATTTTCAGATTTGCTCTGGTATATATACTATATCTTCCTAAGGTTATTTTACTTTTATTTTTTATAATTTATTTATTTATTTGTCATAATGGAGATTGAATCCAGGGGCATTCTACCTCCGAGCTACACCCCCAGCCCTATTTTTTATTCTTCATTTTGAAACAGGGTCTCACGAAGTTGCGGAGGGCCTCACTAAGTAGCTGAGGCTGGCTGTGAACCTGGATCCTCTGGTCTCAGCCTCCCAAGTACTGGGATTACAAACATGCGCCACCACACCCAGCTACTTTTATAACTTTTTATTGTAAATATGGGTAAGAGATTTTACCTAGCAATTTTAATTTTTCTTCTGTATCATTAAGCTATTTGTAAATGCCATAAGCAAAAATCTTTAATAAAAAATGAAACAATACTTATGGTTTATCCTTTTTGATACCTTTATCAATATACCATATATATAGTCCTACTAAGAGAGGTTGTAGAAAAATGTTCGATGCATTTCATTTTCAATGGTGGTATTATTGTAAGGTGAAACTACCTACTTGATAAATTTACTAGTCAAACAATAAGGTCTCATTGTAAAAGTATTATAATCCTTTACTTTCAGAGTTCCTAGAGTTTAGTTAGTTTGCTTTTTTGTGATGTAGCCGAAAGTATACTAGTATCTAACAGGCTATCATGGAATGTAGATTTAGTCATATAGAGCTTCAGAAGTGTAATGTTCTTTTTTTGGGAAAATACGTAATATCTTGTTGCAGCTTACATTTATGGGGAATAATAGCAGTAATACTTTATTTTTGTATAGTTCTTTGCAACATATAAAATGTTTATAAGTGATTAGGTAAAGATATTTATAAGTGCTGTTATGAAGGAGAGTTTAATGGTAGAAAGTTCATGAACTCAAAGAAAAATAAAAAAAAATTTAACTCGTCTCGGAAGGGAAACGATTATATTTCTCTATTTAAGACCATCCTTTTTAGTTCCTTTAATTGATTAAAGATACAGATTTTCCTGTCAGATCACAATTACATTATTTTGAAATAAGCCAAATACTACATAACAATGATCAATCCATCGCCCTTCTTTTTCAAGTTTGCATAATATAATACATGGATGGATAACACCTCCTTAATTTAGTGAAATATGTCTCTGACACTCTTGAATGTGGAATTGTAACCTTTTAAAGCTATCTTGGGAAATATTGAATTCAGAGGCTATTTTTCATGTGGATCTTTAGACAGAAATTTATATCAGTAGTCTCCAGTGACTCTATAAACACTAGTTGAACTTGGCATCGCCCTGGAGGCATCTTGAGGGAGTGGAAAACCTTTCCCTTTAGAGTCATGCTGGTCTGGGATTGAACCTCAACCATGTGATTTGGATCAGTTACTTTAATATTTTTAATTCTCAGTTTCCTCTATAATGGGTTTAATAATATCTTCATAGAGGTGTTGTGAGGAAAGTGCTTGACATAATGAGATAATAAAAAAAACTTTTAATAGTTTTGTAGGGCACAGTATTCCTAGAGACAAAACCTTCCTGATGTCCTTCTTCCATCCAGCTTTACTATCCCCATTGCAGAAAATGCCTGGTGTACAGTTCTTGGTCAGTCTTTCTTGTCATTTAGAAAAGTATGTATTTCTCTGGCCATAGTATTAAATTTTAATAGGTCAACTTGGTTCAGGTGATCAGTAGTAACGTCATCATTTTAGAATAAACATCAAGCAATTTTAGAGGACTCATTTCATATTAAATCAAATTTGGTACTTCCCATACTGCCTTCATACCTGATGTGAAAAAAAGACTTGAGGTCCCATCATATACGCATCTTCTCATATGTAGTACCACTTAAGAGAAAACAAAGCACCTCACCCAGTTAACCGGGCACGGTGCTTCAGTCCTTATATATAGGTTGCACTAAAAAGATTAAAGTCCCATGAGGTGTGATTTCCATGCACAAAACCTGGAATCATGAGATAAGCCATAATTAAATTTGATTGCCAATGAGAACTTCTGGTAAAATCTGTTACTTTCTCTGCCCTAATTAGAAAAATGGGTCTTTCTAGCCGGGCATGGTGGCGCACACTTGTAATCCCAGTACCTGGGAGGCTGAGACCAGAGGATCCAGGTTCGCGGCCAGCCTCAGCTACTTAGTGAGGCCCTCTGCAACCTAGTGAGACCCTGTTTCAAAATAAAGAATAAAAAGAAATAGGGCTGGGGGTGTAGCTTGGAGGTAGAATGCCCCTGGGTTCAATCCCCAGTTCTGCAAAAAGAAAAGAAAAGAAAAGAAAAGAAAAGAAAAGAAAAGAAAAGAAAAGAAAAGAAAAATGGGTCTTTCTCTGTCAATTATTATTATTCCCCTGCTTGTTTTTGTTCATCCTATTTTTTTATTCATTTATTGGCGCATTGTAATCATACATTTGATAAGTGTCAAGTTAGGGGAATCATACATGCACACATTGCTCTTCAGCCCTCCCTCAAATTCCACCCTATTCCCTCCCTGTTCCCTCCCTTCAGTGCTCTGCACAGTGATTGAGTCTTATAAGTTTGTATATATACATCATGCACTTTAGTGTGTTTCCCTCCACCGCCCTCCCAACTCCCTCAGCTAGGTCATCTTCTTTGTTCATCTAAAGTTTTCTTCTTCTTTGTCTGGAGTCCCTTCTAAATCTCCTTCTATCTAGCTTCCACATATTAGGGCGAACATCCGACTTTTCACTCTTTGTGCCTGACTAATCTCACTTAGCATAATGTTCTCTAATTCTTTCCATTTCCCTACAAATGATGTAATTTTGTTCTTCTTTATGGCTGAGTAAAATTCCA
>PVJS01001961.1:0-58174 GCA_004027185.1 Glis glis
GCATTCTACCTCTGAGCTACACCCCCAGCCCTATTTTTTATTCTTTATTTTGAAACAGGGTCTCACTAAGTTGCAGAGGGTCTCACTAAGTAGCTGAGGCTGGCGGCGAACCTGCAATCCTCCTGTCTCAGCCTCCCAAATACTGGGATTACAAGCGTGCGCCACCACGCCTGGCTTATTTTTTATTTTATTTTATTATTATTATTATTTTTGCAGTACTGGGGATTGAACCCAGGGGCATTTTACCTCTGAGCTACACCCCCAGCCCTATTTTTTTTTTATTCTTTATTTTGAAACAGGGTCTCGCTAACTTGTGGAGGACCTCACTAAGTAGCTGAGGCTGGCTGCAAACCCGGATACTCCAGTCTCAGCCTCCCAAGTACTGGGATTACATGCTTATTTTTTATTTTGAAACAGGGTCTCACTGAGTTGCTGAGGGCCTAAGTTGCTGAGACTGGCCTAGAACCTGCGATCCTCCTGGCTCAGCCTCTCAAGTCCTGGGATTACAGGTGTGTGCCACCATGCCCGGCTATGACAGGGCATTTTTGATTGCTGAGCTGCGGCCCCAACACAATTTAGGCAACATTAACAGCCTTAGCCTTGTTTCTGTTTGTTTGCATCCACTGAGAAAAGCTTTTTGTTATGTAACCTAGGAGCTCTCCCTTTGTAACTAGGGGAAGGGTCTGCTTGGAGGAGGGCAGAAGGACTGTTTTTTGTTCCCTCGCTGGCCATCTGGATGGGTTTTGAGTCCCTGCGGTTAGAGGACTGAAGCCCAGACTTGGGAGGAAGTGTTCATGAGAGGAGTTATAATATGTTGAGAACAAGTGACATTGTTGAGGGCTTGGGTGACCAAAGGGCACAGATTAGGCAGCGAGGGAGAAGGACTTCTTCCTCAACTCTGAGCGGAACCCAGCTCTGCTTTAGCTCCTGGAGGATTAGGATTTGGGGGACAGTGACATAGGCACTGACAATCTGTGATGGGCAGTGGACTCAGTGAGCTCTGCTGGGCCGCGGGGTGGCACAGATGGTTGGTGGTTGACTCATGTCTCTGAGCATATGCTAGGCACTCCCTTTGGGACCCCCCCTAGGAACGACTGCAGACATTTTGGGAAGGAGGCCAACGCCTTCTTATATAAATATACTCCGAGTCAGTGAAAATGGGCACTGAAAGCTCTGGAGAGTTAGAATGCTCATGTTCAGAGATAGAATGCTCCTGTGTTCAACCCTCAGTCTCACACACACACACACACACACACACACACGCACACACACACACGAAAAAAAAAAACAACAGCCTTCTCATTTTCAAAAATTAGGAAAGAAAGCCTTTACAAAGCACAGAATATATGAGTGTTCGAATCCTGCACATTATCCCTCTCACTAAGGGATAAACAGGGTCTCACTAAGTTGCGGAGAGCCTCACTAAGTTGCTGAGGCTAGCCTTGAGCCTGCTGTTCCTCCTGTCTCAGCCTCCCAAGTACTGGGATTACAAGTGTGCACCACCACACCCAGCTTGTTTGCGGTGTTTTATGGGTAGCAGACTTGTAGCCCAGCATTTTCCCACAGGAAAATAGAGGTATCTGTACTCTCCAGAGCTTCCTCTTTTTCACAAGATCTCTGAGGCAAGAACTTCTGTGTTATCAATCCCTGGTGACATTGGATACATTGAGTTTGGAGGCTTAAATGACTTACCCCAGAAGAAACAGTGGCAACTTAAGACTCTGATCTGGGGCACTTGGAAGAGCTTAGTTTGCTCCCGTTCTGATGAGACAGGGAACACCACAGGGACAAGGGGCAGACGTGCCTTGGCTCATGGCCTGACAGCAGACCTCAGGAAACTTGGTATGTGCCATCTTTAACCAGTGTCAGCCTTGCATGGCTGAAGTCAGGGCGCCTTAGGTGTGTTCTCTTGAACAGCTGCCTTATCTTTAGCCCAGGGGACAATGCTAGAGTTGAATGCACCTAAAGCAAATTAACATTCCCTGCAAGTAACCAATAAAAGGAGCTCCCTTTTCTGGTTCAAAGAGCCGGATCTACTGTCTTCTTCTGGGAGCCCGTGTCTCCCTTCTTACATGGAAGCCCCAATAAAAGCCTTGCCTGCTTGTTAGCTGGCCTGACTGGATTTCATTTCCATCTTCGTGGGGTCAAAAGACCCCAGAGTCCAGCATTGCTGACATCTACACCAATGGTTGTCGCAGCAGCTACACAGAACAGTCCTCCAAGGAGTAGCCAGGCATGGTGGCACACGCTTGTAATCCCAGTACTTGGGAGGCTGAGACAGAAGGATTGCAGGTTCAAAGCCAGCCTCAGCAACTTAGCGAGGCTCTTAGTAACCTAGTGATACCCTGTTTCCAAATAAGATATTAAATCTGGCTGGGGGTATAGCTTGGAGGTAGAATGCCTCTGGGTTCAATCCCCAGTACCAAAACAAAACAAACCCAAAATTGCAAGAGGAGCCAGGTGTGGTGGTGCACACCTGTAATCCCAGTACTTGGGAGGCTGAGACAGGAGGAACGCAGTTTCGAGGACAGCAACGTAGTGAGACTCTCAGCAATGTAGTACAATTCTGTTTCAAAACAAAAAATAAAAAATCGGCTCAGGGTGTAGCTTGGAGGTAGAATGTCCCTGGGTTCTATCCCCAGTACAAAAAAATAAAAATAAAGAATCGCCAGAGGATTCCTTGGTCAGACCAGTCAGGATCAAAGACCACAGTTATAGACGTAGGGTCCAGAGTTTGAATGCTGCCTCTGTCGCTTGGTCACTGTGACATCATCAGTCAGGTACTTCCCTGTGCCTTAGCTTCCTTGTTTGTAAAATGAGGATGATAACACCATCTTTGAAGGGTTATTTTAAGGATAAAATGAGTTAATAGTGTTTGGTAGCTAGTTAGAATTGAACATATAGGATAGGATGGGCCAGGGACCTAAAACACCCAAGGGAAGAAATGAAACAGATCCTTTTGAATGAAAATAGCTGAGGCTAGAAAACTAGTGATTCGGGGCTGTACTTGGGAGGCTGAAACAGGAGGATCACAGGTTAGAGGACAGCCTCAGCAATTTAGTGAGGGCCTCAGCAACCTAGCAAGACCCTGTTTTAACACAAATAACAGGCTGGGAGTGTAGCTCCCATATAAAATATCCCTGGGTTCAATCTCCAGTACACCACACACACACACACACACACACACACACACACACACACACACAGAGAAAATTGCAGAACTATCAGAAGGCTAAGCCCTCTTGCAGAGCCTCAGGTAGACCCCCTCCCATTGGGAAGAGGTGGAGATAAGGCAGAGTGTTGCAAGACAAGGCACACACACAACTTGTGTCTTCTACAATGTCAACTTTATTGATCATAAAGCAAAAAGGGGGTAATCACCACAAGATGTTCAAGTCTATCCCTGGAGGACTTTGGTCAAATGGGGAGTCTAAGCATATTCTGTTAATTACACACAAATTTTAAGGTCACATTCACACAGTTCAAAGTCCAATTTGAAAGTCCAATCTGCGAAGTGGGAGGGTTCCGGCCATTGACCGGGGTCTAGTCATCCTCCCGGTCCTGCTCCATGCAGCGACTTTTGGGTCTCTGGAGCTCCTAGACTGAGAGGCAGCCCGGAGGGGCTTGCTTCTCTCCTTAGGGGCAGGGGCCTTGATGCCTGACCATCAACAGTCACTTCAGGCATACCCCTTTGGATGACAGGGCTCAACGAAGTTGAGGCAGTGGTGCCACCGTGGTGATGGCTTGCCTCACTCTCCTCTAACTGGCCTTGGCTTCTTTATATAGTGTTTTTCTGTGTAATCATGCTGGATTGTTTATCTTTCTTTTTTTTTTTTGCGGTACTGGGGATTGAACCCAGGGGCTTTCTACCTCCGAGCTACATCCCCGGCCCTATTTTTTATACTTTATTTTGAAACTGGGTCTCACTAAGTTGCTGAGAGCCTCACTAAGCAGCTGAGGCTGGCCGCGAACCCAGATCCTCTGGTCTCTGCCCCCCAAGTACTGGGATTACAAGCGTGCGCCACTACACCTGACCTGGATTGTTTATCTTTCTTCTGATTGTTTGCTTACACTTACTAGTTTACAACCATCCCATAATATATCCCATATTTGTTTAAAACTATCCTATAATATTCTATCTCCTAATATTTGTTTACAATGGTATTCTATCCCATTATATTTGTTTACAATTATCCTGTAGTATTCAATCCCCTAATATTTGCTTACAATTATCCTATAATATTATATCCCATAGTATTTGTTTACAATTGTCCTATAGTATTCGTTCCCATAATATTTGCTTACAATTATCCTACAATATTCTATCCCATAATATTTGATTACAACTATGCTATATTCTATCCCATGCTCTATACCCAGAGTCACTAAGGTGAGATGTGCCAAGGGCAGTGGACCACCCCAAAAGAAATGTGTATGAGGAAGGTGTCCAGAGGGAATACAAGACCCGTCAGCTGGTGTTTCCACGCTGCTTTCCACTCCAGGAGTGCAGCCCATCCCAGACGCTTTTCTCGGGAATGTAAACCCCCTTCTTTTATCACAGCCTTCCTCACATGGCGCCATCACTTCTCGGAATAAACCTCTTACATTCCCTCGTTGGTGCCTCTTGTTTGAATGCTTTCCGTGCAGAAAAGCAAAGATTGAGGTGCTGCGGAATATTCCTACCTTCTACCTGGTAACAAGTGAGGCCGCTTAAAAAAGGGCCTTCCGCATGTAATCACTATTAAAATTCTGTCAAAGCCACCAGTAATCCCAGCGACTGGAGGCTAAGACAAGAGGATCTCAAGTTCGAGGCCAGCCTGGCCAATTTAATGAGACCCCATCTCAAAATAAAATAATAAAAATAATTAAAAAGGGGGGGGTTGGGATTTAGCTCAGTAGTAGGGCCTCCTGGGTTCGATCCCCAGTATCGCACACACTCACAAAATCCTATCAAGTATACTGGAGCAGCCGGGTGTGGTGGCATACGCCTGTAATCCCAGTACTTGGGAAGTTGAGACGGCAGGTTCAAGGACAGCCTCAGTAATTTAGAAAGACCATCAGCAACCTAGGGAGACCCTGTTTCAAAATAAAAAATAAAAAGGGGGTGTAGCTCAGAGATAGAACACCCTGGGATCGGAGCTAAGGGTTTTTTTTTTTTTTTTGCAGTACCGGGGATTGAACCCAGTGGCATTCTACCTCTGGGCTACACCCCCAGCTCTATTTTTTATTCTTTATTTTGAAACAGGGTCTCGCTAAGTTGCAGAGGGCCTCACTAAGTAGCTGAGGCTGGCCGTGAACCCGGATCCTCCGGTCTCAGCCTCCCAAGTACTGGGATTACAAGCATGCGCCACCAAGCCCGGCTGGAGCTGAGGTTTTAAAAGTGTTTATTAAGTATATCAGCAAAACGATCCGCGCGGCGGTCTTTGGGAAGCACTCCGGCCAGAATTCCAACGCACAGCGGGGATTTGTGGTCTCAGAACTCAGCGCCTCTTTGGGGATCCCGCCTCCGGAGAAGTTGACGTCCACCAATGAGGGCCGCGAGCATTTTAAACGCTTGGACCTGCGGGGACCAATGGGCGGCGGGCTCTCGGGGGCGGGGCATCGCCAGGCGCGCTGGGACTGGTAGTTTCTGGCGCCCGCGCGCTCGCAGCCGGCACTACGGCTCCCACAAGGCCGCGCGGCGCCCCGCCCCCGCCCGCGGCTCCGCCTCGGCGGCGGCGGCGGCGGCGGCTGTAGCAGCAGCGGCAGAGGCAGCTACAGAGGCGCGATGGCCGACCGCGGCGGTCCTGCCGAGGCGCCCGGTCCGCGGGACTCCCCCCAGCTGGAGCCTCGAGTCCTGCGCGCGGCCGGGCCGGGCGGCGGCGAGACTCCGCGGACGGCGGCGCTGGCGCTGCGCTTCGACAAGCCCATCAAGCAGGCCTTCTACAACACGGGGGCCGTGCTGTTCGTGTGCCTGTGCTGCGGCGCCGCCGTGCTGGTCTACTTCATCCTGGAGGCCTTCCTGCGGCCGCTGCTCTGGGCCGTGCTGTGCGGCACCTTCCTGCACCCCTTCAAGAGCTCGCTGACGCGCCTGGGCCGCCACTGGCTGCGGCGCCTGCACCGCGCGCACACGCCCATCGTGCTGGCCGCGCTGCTGCTGCCGCTCTGCTTCGCCGACTACGGCGTGGAGGCCCTGGGCGAGCAGGCGCTGCGCCGCCGCCGCCTGCTGTTGCTGCTGGGCGCCGGCGGCCCGCTGCTCTACGGCCTCTACTACCTCGGCAGCTACCTGGGCGTGCAGGTGCTGCTGGCGCACGCGGGCGCGCTCATTTGCCGCGGGCTGGACTACTTCAGCAGCCTGTGGGTGAGTGAGCGAGCGAGCGAGCGAGCGGCGGGCTTTCGGGGCCGGTGCCTGCACCCCGAGTTCGCCGGGGCGCAGTCCTCAGCTCTTCCTCTTCGTGAAAGGGAGACCCGAGGTCCGCACCTGAGCTGCCGCGAGTGCGCGTCTCGCCTGCCTTCCCACGCCGGAGGAACGTGGAGAACTTCCTTCCAAAGGGAGACGGGTGTGATTTGAAACAGCCCTGCCTGCTATTAGACCCCTTAGGGGGACAGGGAACCTGGCTGAGAAGTGCTGTTCCATCTTGCGGGGAGAGGCTCCAGAGCTTGGAATGGGTGCTTAGTTTTACTCCTGGTTGGAGAGGGAGGGATGCTTTGGCTACCCTGTCTTCTGCACAGCGGGATGCCAGAGCTGGAAGGGACCCTAGAGATTCTAGTCCATCTTGCCATCCTCCGATAGGAGCCGTGAGTGCTTACCAGGCCTGGGCTATTTAGGGACAAAATAGGGGCTGGCTAACTCAGCTTTCGCGAGTCCTAAAACAAAGTTTTCCTCACTGGCCGGTCCTGTATTGAGGTCATTTTAATACGGTTTGTGCTGGGAGCTGGGTGCCGAGCCGCCTCTCACTCTCCACACTACTTCTTGGGAACTGCTTTTGTTAACAAAGTAAACAAGGCACATCCCCTCCTGCCTGGATTACAGCAGTTTACTGAGTCAAGGAGAGGTAGATTTGTGATGCTTGGGATCACCCCAAATTTATTCTTAGGTCAGGGAGCTTTAGAATCGGAAGGAATTTTTAAGAGAACCTAGTGATACAAACTGATTCAGACCACATTCTAGGCCAGTTTATACCCGTATTTACTGGGAATTGTTAAAAAACAAGTGGATATTTGATGCTTAAGAATGTTAAGAATGAAGCCGGGTGTGGTGGTGCATGCCTGTAATTCCAGTACTTGGGAGGCTGAGACAGGAGGATCACAGGACCCAGGCCAGCCTCAGCAATTTAGGGAGACCCTCAGGAGACCCTGTTTCAAAATATAAAGGACTAGGGGTGTAATTCGGAGGTAGAATGCCCCCGGGTTCAATCCCCAGTATAAAAAAATGTTAAGAATGTAGACCAATGAACAGTATCTAAGGGGCTGGGGATATAGGGATGTAGCTCAGTGGTTAAGCATTCTTAGTCAGCATGCATGAGGCCCTGTGTTCTGTCCTCCACACCACCAAAAGGGGCAGGGAAGTACCATTGAGAATAATCTGGTTCACTTCTTTTGTCTGTGTAAAGTTCAAAGCATCTTGACATCATTAAATTGTGAAATAATTTCCCTCTGTTAAGCAAGGTTTTGAATGGCCTGAGGTTATTGCCTTTTCTTCCTCTATCAATGCCACCTCTCAGTTGATATTTAAAGTTGGTTGAGCATGTTGTTAGATACTGTTAGGTAAGGGTTTATAAAGGGGGTAAGATGCAAACCCTGTCTTCAAGGTGCATATAGTTATATGTGAACAATGAACATATCCTTTACAAAACTTTTTTTGTGTGTGTGTGTGCTGGGGATTGAACGCAGGGACTTTGCATGCTAAGCAGGTGCTCTATATGGAGTTAAGCCCCAGCCCCATAGATGAGCTTATTCTAATGGAGTTGTTAGACATACAGATAAATGCCCACTATCTATCAATTATGGGCCACAGGGTCAGAGTGACTGCCCCAAAGTCAAAGTTTATGAGCAAATCTGCCCTTTCCCCCTCTTTCTCTCCCTCCTTTCTTTCTTCCTCTGCAGTGCTGGAAATTTGGAAATTGAACCCAGAGCCACAAGCAAGCTAGGCAAGTGCTCTACCACTGAGTTACATCACCAACCCTGGGGTTCATTTTCATGAAGCCCAGTTCAGTGCTCTTTTATCCTGTTTCATAGTTCAGTTAAGTGGATTAGATGCCTCTTATGTAGAAGGCAAACTACTGTGTGCTGTTAAGAAGTATGACGTATGATGTGCTTCTTATCTCCAAGAAATTGTCTTGTCAAAGTCCGTCACATCTATAAATTCTGTTAACGTTTTTGACTGTTGATACTGCTCAAGTATCATATCCATCAAACTGTAGGAAATTTGATACAGAAAGGTCTGCCATATATGAGTAGTATGTGTTTCAGTTGGGGCAAAAGTTGAGTACATAGGTCAGTTGGCATGGTCAGGGGAAAGTGAGGCATCTCAGCCAGCCCCTCTCAGACACTCAGTGGGAAGAGTTGAGGATTGAGTACCTGGGAGGAGGTATCTGCAGCTCAGTGTGTATAGCTGTGAATATCTTCCTATTGACAATAAACCCTCATGTTTGTATTTTACTTGTGTGTGGATGGTAGGTGATGAGTGAAAGGGAAGGGACAAGATTGGCTGACTGGATGTTGGAAGGAGGAAGATCAGCCAATTAATGCTTTTTTTTGGTGGTAATGAGAATTGAACCCAGGACCTTTATATGCTAAGCACATGCTCTACCACCAAGCTACACCCTCAGCTCTACAATTAATGGTTTTAAAAAGGCTTGTAACTCAGTTGTTTGGCCACAGTGATGGGAATAAGGGAGAAGAGAAGGGGGTTAAACACAACAAATCCCTTGTGAAAAGGACAATATGAATGAGTTGGGAGTAGGGAACGGTGGAAGTGCAAAATCTGAACGAGTAGAACCTCTGAGTCTCTGAGTCGACCTGAATTTGAGGGAAGCAAGGCTTAGAGTTGGGTTTGCTGCAGCAGTGGGCAGGAGTGGGTAGTTGGGTGGGGGTGAGGTGTGCTTGGGAAACAGGGAGTTCTCAGTGGAAAGTGCTGACTAAGCCCTGACATGAAGCAAGAGCAGGTTACGAGGCTGGCAGGTGCCTACTCTTTTCTATCTCAGCCCATAGCAGTTTGGTTTTGTGAGCCCAAACAGGGCTGTCTGTTACAGAACAGGGGTCTTTATGCTTTTTAGACAGTTTGTAAATGTGAGCCTGCTGCTGCAGAGGGATAGGTGAGAGAGGCAGAGAGAGAAATTATGTTTGAGCAAATCCACCTTTTGGTGAGCTGACAATTGTTGCATTTAATAAGATCCAACGTTTTAGCCAGGCGTGGTGGCGCATGCTTGTAATCCCAGTACTTTGGGAGGCGGAGACCGGAGGATACAGGTTCGCGCCCAGCCTCAGCTAGCGCGCGCTCGCTCTCTCTCTCTCTCTCTCTCTCTACTTAGTGAGGCCCTCCGCAACTTCGTGAGACCCGGTTTCAAAATAAAGTATAAAAAATAGGCACGGGGGTGTAGCACGGAAGTAGAACGCCCCTGGGTTCAATCCCCGGTACCGCAAAAAAAAAAAAAAAAGATCCAACGTTTTAGATGTCTACCATGTGCCAGGCATTGGATTAGGTTCTTTCATTCTCAAAACAGTCCTGTAAACAGTCCTGTGGGGTAGGAAGAAGGGCTTTCATATCTGAGCTAATTTAGAGGTTGATCTGTTCCTGCTATCGGGAAATGGCATTCACTGCGCCTGTCAGCAGGCGAAGTCCCATTGTCACCCAAACTCTTCATGGTAACCTTCAGTAAGGATGTAAGAAAGTTTTCCCCAATGCATTGTGTTTAAAGTTTTTAGTTTAAGCCGGGCGTGGTGGCGCATGCTTGTAATCCCAGTACGTTGGGAGGCGGAGACTGGAGGATCCGGGTGCACGGCCAGCCTCAGCGCGCGTGCGCTGTCTCTCTCTCTCTCTCTCTCTCTCTCTCTCTCTCCCCCCTTAGTGAGGCCCTCCGCAACTTCGTGAGACCCGGTTTCAAAATAAAGTATAAAAAATAGGGCCGGGGTGTAGTGCGGAGGTAAAATGCCCCTGGGCTCAATCTCCGGAACTGCAAAAAAAAAGTTTTTAGTTTAATTTTTAAAAAATATAAATGGGTTTTAGTTATCAGGAAAAATACAAAAGAACATCAGGATTGGACTAAACAAGTTGTTCCCGCAGATACCCTTGGATTCTAATTATCTAGAAACCTTAGGCATCTCTCTCTTCTTGTATTCTTTATCTCTCTGCAGTGTCAGGTCCTTTGCAGTTTTTCTTGGCAATGTCCTCAGTGCCCGTCATCCTTTGTCACCAGTTTATCTTTGTAGTTTAGCTTCTCTTCATCTCTCTTTAGGTTACTGCAGCTCTTTTCCTTGACTCCAGTTTCCTCCTAACACTCCGTGCTCTTTATAGGTGAAAAAGGCAAATCCTTTATGGTTTCAAGAGAATACTGCCCTGATGGTGATTTCAGAACACTTAGAAAAAAAAAGTTGGAGTGGGGATGCAATTCAGTGGTAGAACACTTGCCTGGCATGCATGAGGCCCTGGGTTCAATCCCCAGCACTGCCAAAAAAAAAAAAAATCGAGTTGCGTGTGGTAGTGCATACCTGTAATCCCAGTATTTGGGAGGCTGAGACAGGAGGATAGAAGGTTCAAGGCCAGCCTCTGTTTCAAAATAAAAATAAAAAGGACTCAGAGGTAGAATGCCCTTGAATTCAATCCTTAGTACCCCTCCACCCCCCCAAAAAAAAGAAGAGGAAGAAAAAAAAGAAACAGGCGGGATGTTGAAAGAATAGTGGCTGAAAGATCAGAAGAACTTCCGTCACAAACTCAGCTCTGTCAGTTACCTGCTTTGGGACCTGGGGTAGACCAGGGTTCTACTTTGAGCCACTTGATCCCAGTTGTGTAACAAGTGGGTTTACTTGAACTATGTCTGAGTTTCTTTCATATTCTATTTTAGGGACCACAAAAGGCCCTTAGGAAATGCATGTTAGCCACCTGTTGGGGTCTACTCCATTCCATTTTTATACCCTAAGTTTCTTTCTGCTTACCTGGCAACAGTGAAGAGGAATTTTCCAGGCTTAGTTAAAGGCTTTGATTATAAAAATTCTTGATTCTAAGTTGCCATGTGACAAACAGAATAGTTTGCAAATTAGAGTTAAGGTGCTGGGCATGGTGGCACACCCTGTGATCCCAGTACTTGGGAGGATGATATAGGAGGATTGCAGGTTCCAGGCCAGCATGTAGTAACTTAGCAAGACCCTGTTTCAAATTAAAACATTAAAATAGGGCTGGGGGCATGATGTCCAGATGACAATAAACAGTATGAAGATAGTCTAAAAGACAGTCTCTGCTTATGTTTTAATGCATGTAATATGTTGTGTAGATCAAAAAAAGGATATAGTGTGTGGTTAATGGTGTTATATGAAAGGAAAATGTGATTATTTATTAGTTTGTTTTACTTGGAGTTCTAAATGTTGCCAAATTTTATGCAGTCTTATGTAGTATCTGGCACATTAGTACTGCAAAATGACTATGGACTATATATTTTGAAAAGGACACATTGTATTGAAGAAAATAGATTTGGGAGAGTATATCCTCTTATCTAACTGGCTCATTGATTTATAACTGAAAGAAAATTCACACATGAACAGGTTTGTTCACAGGCTAAATACAGCTGGCATTGACTTGTTAACCTCAGCTTCTGGGTTAATGAAGCCTTAAGAATAAAAAACTCTCGCCAGGCATGGTGGTGCACGCTTGTAATCCCAGTACTTGGGAGGATGAGACAGAAGGATTGCAGGTTGGAGGCCAGCCCCAGCAATTTAGCAAGGCCCTCAGTAACTTAGTGAGAACTTGTTTCAGAATAAAATATGTCTGGGGGTGTAGCTCAGAGTTAGAATGCACTGGGTTCTTCCCCAGTATCACCACCAAAAAAAAAAAAAAAAAAAGAATAAAAATCTTTTAAGGGACCTGAGACTAGAAATTGTTTATTGAGGCTGGGGAGGTAGCTGATTGGTAGAGCACTTGCCTGGCATGTGTGCGGCCCTGGGTTCATTCCCCAGCACTGCAAAAATAAAAGGAAACAAACAGCAAAATTGTGTATGCTTTCACTGTTATTTTAAAGAATATTTAGTGATTTTTTTTTGGCAGTACTGGGGATTGATTGAACCCAGGGGCATTCTACTACCTCAGGCCCCTTAAGAGATTTTTATTCTTTTTTTTTTTAATTTTGAAACAGGGTCTCTCCAAATTGCTGAGGGCCTTGCTAAATTGCTGAGGGCCTCACTGAATTGCTGAGGCTGGCTTTGAACCTGTGATCCTCCTGTCTCAGCCTCTCAGGTACTGGGATTATAGGCATGTGCCACCAGGCCCCTTAACAGTGAATATTCTGATGTTTATCTGCATAATATGAAAGATTCCTAAAAGTGGAATTGGGAAGTATATTTAACAGCTAGTTATTTTAAGCTAAAATGAGATAATTTAGGTTTATTAGATGAGAATACTTCTTTCCTAGACCGTGAGTTTCTCTTAAAATATCTGAAGTATGCAGTTCTCTGTCTGTCTCTCTTCCCTTTGGTACTGGGGATTGAACCCAGGGACGTTCTACCTCTGAGTTGTACCCCCAGCCCATTTTCTTTTTTATTTTGAAACAGGGTTTAGCTAAGTTGCTGAGTGTCTTGCTAAGTTGCTGAGGCTGGCCTTGAACCTGTGATCCTCCTGTCTCAACCTCCCAAGTAGTGGGATTACAAGTATCTGCTCCCATGCCTGGCTTTCCCAGTTCTTTTAAGATTTTGTTTGAGAGTTGCTTGAAGAAAAATATTTTAATATCCTCTTCATTATAAAAGAATTAGTCCTTAATAAAGGCTATTTGGAAAATACAGAAAAAGGTAAAAGGTCAGGGGTTGAGCACAGACTTTGCATGCTCAAGAACCTGGGGCTCTTCCTAGCACGGGGGTGGGGGAGGAAAAGGAAAAGGAAAAACATTTTTATCTCCCTGATACAACCACTAACTTCTTAGTACATTTCCTTTTTCCCTGCCATATAGTAGATACGATCATGTTAAATGTGTGGAGGTTTTCGGTGTTTTACTTTTAATACTGTGTTAGGAATTTTAAAACTATGTAGTCTTTGTACTTTTAAAAACAATTTTAATGGTTGTATAACATTTTATTGCATGAATCATTCATAGTTAATCATTTCCCAGTTGTTGACCTTTTAGGTAATCACCTTTTTACTCTTCTAAATCACATTCTGGTGAGCTCCTGGATACCCAGAGCTCTTTCAGAATCTATCTTTATTTTGTAAAGATAGATTTCAAAGCTGAATTATCAGGTCAGAAGCTATATACATTTTTAAGACCTGAACATTATTTTTACTGATAGTTGTGGTTACAATAATGTAGGGGATGGGGTATTCCCCTCCTGGCTTTTGTAGTAATCCTATCAGTTCTTTTTTTCTTTATGTTCTGAATTAGATTTAAAATTCTTTTTTATTTAAATTTGCCCTTTTTTGGCAAGGCTTGTGTTAAGCTTGAATTTTACATTTTTGGACTTATTTTACTGGTCCTCAAATTTGTTCTGGATTATGTATGTCTTCCGTCTTTATTAAAGTACAAGTTTCTGCGTAGGCTACACTGATTTCTTGTGACGCTTCTTCAGCACTAGTCATTTAGCTTTAGTGTATGGAGAATAGAGACGGGATGCTGGCTGGTTGTTCTGCTTTCAAGTCTTGCTATTTCCTCCATTAGTAATATTCTCTCAGGCACACTTCACTGGTGCAAATAACTCAGGGTCAGGTTCTGTCTGTTACTTGGATGATTTCAACAGGGTCATGTCTCAGATAGCTGCCTTTTTTTTCTTTTTCTTTTCTTTTCTTTTCTTTTCTTTTCTTTTCTTTTCTTTTCTTTTCAGGTACTGGGGCTTGAACCCAGGGCATTCTATCTCCAAGCTGCAACCTGAGCCCTTTTTATTTTTCATTTTAACACAGGGTCTCACCAAATTGCGGAGGGCCTCAGTAAGTTGCCGGGCTGGCCTTGAACCTGCAATCCTCCTGACTCAGCTTCCCAGGAACTGGGATTATAGGCATGTGCCACCACGCCTGGCTGCCTCTTTTTCTAATTAAAAAAAAATTACTTTCACAGTACCAAGTATATTTTATAGGCTGAAATAGAATCTGTTTAACCAGATTCTTTTTAGATAGTTTTTTTCCTTCTTGCTTTTTTCCTTTTCATTTCTTTTTTTTTTTTTTTTTGTGGTACCAGGGATTGAACCCAAGGGCATTTTACCTCCGAGCTACATCCCCAGCCCTATTTTTTTTTTATACTTTATTTTGAAACCGGGTCTCACGAAGTTGTGGAGGGCCTCACTAAGTAGCTGAGGCTGGCCTTGAACCCGGATCCTCCGGTCTCCACCTCCCAAGTACTGGGATTACAAGCATGCACCACCACACCTGGCCTTTCCTTTTCATTTCTAAACATTAATCGACAGAGGAAACTAGGAATTCCACAAGATTTCGGTTTTAATTTAAATCGATGGCTTATATAGTGAATATTTTACCTTACATATTTTTACGTATAAGATGGGTTTTGGACGTTAGTAAGTCCTAAGTTAAATTATGTAGTTTTTTATTTTAAAAATATTTAAATATGACTGTATGAGATTTCAAATGCCTGTTTATTTCAAAACAATTTATTTAAACGGGGAGGGGACCTAGGCATGAATCTTCATCTTCTCTGGCTGCCCTGAGCACTCACGTGATACAGATGCTTGCAAGTACATAATAGTATGTTCATTTTCATGCATTCTTAATTTTACAGCTGTGCCTGTATTTCATTTTTTAAGATCTGGACGTTGGTAGTTGGCTATGTGTTGGCTGTTTCCTTCAAGTGGAATGCGAGCACTGAACGCTACTTGAGAGCCATTTCAATTCCTGTCTGGATTATATTGCTTTCTCACTTAGGTGGGTCCCTTCTTTTTTTTTGGAAAAATAAGTCTAGTTTAAGGTCAGCAGAAGCTGACTGTGTGAATGAAAGTGAATTTGTTATCGTATAGTGTGTTGTATTTAGAATTCTTTAAATGTTATGCTTTAATCTTTGAATAATCTTTAATGAAAATGATTGCTCTAAAATGTCTATCTTTTAATTATATTACATGTTCTTTTTCTTTTTTTTTTTTTTTGGCGGTACCAGGGATTGAACCCAGGGGCGTTCTACCTCTAAACTACACCCCCGGCCCTATTTTTTATACTTTATTTTGAAACCGGGTCTCACGAAGTTGCGGAGGGCCTCACTAAGTAGCTGAGGCTGGCCTCGAACCCGGATCCTCTGGTCTGCGCCTCCCAAGTACTGGGATTACAAGCGTGCGCCACCACGCCCAGCTACATGTTCTTTTTCAATAAAGTCCTTTAAAAGTAAATATGTCTTAAAAAGTAGAACACATTTGGCTATTGGGATTGTTTACTGAGAGTCATACTCAGGGAGGAAATAGATCAGCAGTCAAGGATGCTAAGAGATACCCTGGTGCATCATGTAGTTGAAGAGACCAGAGATGTTTACTCTGGACAAGGGGAAGGAACTGGGTTGATAGGGGTGGGGAGGAGGTAAGGAGGCCTATTTCTAATATTCTAAGGACTTTGTCCTGTGAAAGAGTGGTTTAAACAGATCTCTGTAACCATGAGGAAGAAATATCAGAGCTATGAGTAGCTTGAGAGAGACAAATCCATGTTCAACATGGGGATTGTCAGTGTCAGAGCTGTTCAGAGTAATAATGAGAGCCCTGCTGTGTGAAGCCATTCACTGTTAGCTGGGTGGCTGCTAGGATGTTGTCAAGTGCCCCCCTCCCCCAGTATTATACACATGGTTGGGACTTTCTTTTTCTTTTTTTTTTATTTTGTTACTGGAGATTGAACTCAGGGGTGCTCTACTACTGAGCTACCTCCTCAGCCCTTTTTTATTTTGAGACAGGGTCCCTCTAAGTTGCCCAGGCTGGCCTCAAATTTGCAATCCCAGTTAGGGACTGTTATTTCTAAGTCCGAGTTGATAGAAATATTAAGTTAAAAATTAAAAACAAGCCAGGCGTGGTGGCGCACGCTTGTAATCCCAGTACTTTGGGAGGCGGAGACCGGAGGATCCGGGTTCGCGGCCAGCCTCAGCGCACACGTGCGCGCGCATGCGCGCCCAGACACTCTCTCTCTCTCTTTCTCTCTCTCTCTCTCTCCTCTCTCTCTCTCTCTCTCTCTCTCTCTCTACCTAGTGAGGCCCTCCGCAACTTCGTGAGACCTGGTTTCAAAATAAAGTATAAAAAAATAGGGCCGGGGGTGTAGCGCGGAGGTAGAATGCCCCTGGGTTCAATCCCCGGTACCGCAAAAAAAAAAAAATTTACAACAAAATTCAGCAACTCAGAGCAGTGAAGAGCCTAAAGTAGTTTTTAGAGCTGCTTATGGCTATAAATAAAAAAAAACCCAGTTGGTTGAAGATGTCTGTGCTCAGAGTCTGATGCTAAACAAAGCAGCATTTTCTAGATTTGTTGAGTTGGAATGCTAGAGTTTATCTGTAAGACCTCCTGTTGTCTGATGTGACTCATTTTGAATTTGGGGAAAGCAGGAGAGGCAATCAGGCAGGTATGTCCATGAGGATCTAGATGGACTCAAGGAGACGGAAATGTTTAGAGATAGGGACCTAATCCTTAGTGACTTGTTAATATTTTTGCACTGCATACCAAGGAGCATACATGGGAGCTTTTGCTGGGCTCTTTTGATCCATTGGGTCCTTTCTTGAGAGAGAGAGAGAGTGCACACCCAATGGTATTTTTAGAAAAGCAAGCCAGGTGCCACTGCTCTAGAATCTGTGTCTGGTTCTGTTCTTTCTGGTGTCACATGGGTGGTTTGAGTTTGGGGTGGCCTTAAACCCTGGCTGTGCCTTAGAATGAACTGGATTCCTTGGGCAATATAAGCCCATTAAGGGTAGGCTGGAACATGCCTGACCCTTTAGAGAACCTGACCCTATGAGAACAGCAGTGACCTTACTTCAAGAATTCCTGGACTGAGGTATATCTGTCTGATGGCCTTTTGAAGAAAACAATTTCTCTGTGACATAATTTTGTAATTAGCATGTATACCAAATTGTTTTGTCAGTCTACACAACTGAGTCTTTTTAAAATTACTACTAGGTTTTTATTTTACTAAAAATGTTAATCTTAATTTTCAGCATCCCTGGCTGGTTCATGGAGAATTCCAGTATTCCTGGTTATTGTTTTCCTGATATCCGTGGGCACTCTCTATGAAAAACACAATGGAAGAGAGTCTGCTGGTACGAAAATAGAGCATTTTGTGAATATTGTTCTTAGAAGTATTTTGGAGAACAGCATTATAAAAAATACTATGATGAAATAGCTTTGAATCTACTTAAAAATCTGTAGTGGTCTTCGAATAGAGTGTAAATTTATTTAAAATATTTTAGGTGTTCAGGCCATATTCTTTTTTCTATTTTTTTATTGAGATACAATTCATATAATATAAAATTAACCATCAGCCTGTTTTAAATGACACTTGGTGCATTCGCAGTATTGTACAGCCATCACCTCCATCTTATTCCAAGACATTGTCATCACCCCACAAGGAAATTCTGTATGTATCAATTCTTCATTCCTTTCTTTGCCAAATAATATTCTATCATATAGATACTCCACATTTTGTTTATCCATTCATCACTTGATGGATGTTTGGGTTATTTCTACTTTTTGGCTATTGTAAATAGTGCTGTTATGAACATTCATGTGTAAGAATTTGTTTGAATACCCATTTCCATTTTTTTTTTTTTTTGCGGTACTGGGGATTGAAGCCAGGGGCATTCTACCTCTTTTTTTTTTTTTTTTTGTGGTACTGGGGATTGAACCTAGAGGCATTCTACCTCTGGGCTACACCCCTAGCCCTATTTTTTATTCTTTATTTTGAAACCGGGTCTCACTAAGTCACGGAGGGCCTCACTAAGTAGCTGAGGCTGGCCACGAACCCGGATCCTCCGGTCTCAGCTTCCCAAGTGCATTCTACCTCAGAGCTACACCTCCAGCCCTATTTTTTATTCTTTATTTTGAAACAGGGTCTCGCTAAATTGTGGAGGGCCTCACTAAGTAGCTGAGGCTGGCTGCAAACCCGGATCCTCCAGTCTTGATTACAAGCATGCGCCACCGCGCCCGGCCCATTTCCAGTTTTTAAAATTTAACTTTTATTTTTAAATAAATAAAAGCATAAACATAAAAGCATAAACATTGTACATACTAGCCAGATGTGGTGGTGCATGCCTGTAATCCCAGTATTTGGGAAACTGAGACAGGATGATCAAAGGTTCAAGGCCAATCTCAGCAATTTAGGGAGAGCCTTAGCAACTAACTTATGAAGACCATGTTGCAAAATAAATAAGAAAGGGCTTAGGGTGTAGCTTGGAGGTAGAATGTCCTTGGGTCAAATCCCCACAACCTATACACACACACACACACACACACACACACACACACACACTCATTTTAACTGGGTATTGTGAGATTTTGATACATGTAAACCATTTTCAGTTTTTTTGAGTATTTATCTAGGGGTGGAATTATTAGGTCATATGGCAGTTCTGTGTTTAACTGTTTCAGAAACTGCTAAACTAATTTCCACAGCAGCTGTACCATTTCACATTCCCACCAGCAAAGCATGAGGGTTCTAATTTTGCCATGTCCTTGCTAACACTTTTTAGTTTCCTTTTTTGTTGTTGGTACTAGGGATTGAACTCAGGGGCATTCTACCTCCAAGCTATTCTACCCCAGCCCTATTTTTTATTCTTTATTTTGAAACAGGGTCTCACTAGGTTGTGGAAGGCCTCACAAGTTGCTGAGGTTTGTACTGGGATTACAAGCGTGCGCCACCACGCCAGGCTTCTTGGTGGATTCTTTAGGATTGTGGCTTTTATGCCTTTAGATTTTTTTTAGAACACACACACAAAAACCTGGGTCATAGTTTTATTTGGTAAATGAATAATGTCTGACAGTTGTTAAGATATCTTTGTATGCATAAATGTATGTTTAGAATTTTAAAATATCTGAAACAAACTTTAATGACATATCTGTACAAAATAAGGAAGATTTTATTTTATATTTTGCTGTCTTTTAAGTTTTCTTTGTACATCCTGTCTTCGTGCTCAGAATTTGTTAGACTCTTCTGTAATTATGTATCAGACAAGTGGAAATAAATTTCCTGCCTTGGCAACCAAGTATAGTCAGCCCTTTGTCTCTGTAGGTTCCCTATCTCTGGATTCACCCAAGGGAAGATAGAAAACACTCTTAGGGGTCATTGCTGAGTTAGTTTCAACGGTTCTTTCTGTACCCAGGATCCTTACTCAGTGGTTTTGTCTTGGACCTGGGAAGTTCTGGTATTTCCTAAAAGTCCAAGATAATGTAGGGAAAAAATATTTAAGTTACTATCCTTTAGGAACTCTTAAGTGCCTTTAAATGTGCTATCTTTTTAAATCCACCAAAAAAGGCTAACCAAATAAAAAATTAAAACTTTTGTAAAATAGATATTTCCATTTGTAGATGAAGACAATTAATTCTAGACGTGAACTGACTTGCCCACAGTCATACAGGTGGAGCTTAGATTTAAAGCTAAGGTCCTTGACCGTAGGCCCAGTGCTCTTTCCCTTTCCCCGGCTCTTTCAGTAGGCATCAGTCGCGGTGAAAAGCTCTCAACTACGTCCCCCTTGCACTCTGCTCCTTCATTCTTCCATGTTGGCCCTGTTGTGTGCCATAACTACAGGACCTGGCTTTCCTGCCTCCTAGATCCCATGAATCTCACTCAGTAGAAACTTAGTGTCTTTGTCCATTTTGTGCTAACAGAATACCACAGGTTGAGTAATCTATTATGAAATGTATCGGCCCAGAGTTCTGGAGGCTGGGAAGTCTGGTATCAAGGTGGCAGCATCTGGTGAGGGCTTTCTCGTGACATTGCATGGCAACTCGTAATACTGTCACAATGGCAATTAAACTATAGCGTGAGTTCTGGAGGGGACAAACATTCAAACCATCGTACCTGAAAGGTAGCTTCAGTATGTTCCCTTGGCCTGGGAGAGAGGAGGAACACTAGCATTATTCTCATCTCTGGGGAGGAGGCCCTGTTGTCTCTTTAAACATGGTGTCAAGCCAGGCGTGGTGGCGCACACCTGTAATCCTAGTACTTGGAAGACTGAGATGGGGAACTGCAGGTTGGAGGACAGCCTCAGCAGGTAGCAAGCCTCTCAGTAACCTAGCGAGACTCTTTTTCAAAATAAATAAATAAAATTGACTGGGGGTGTAGCTCAGAGGTAGAATGCCCCTGGATTCAGTCCCTAGTACCCCCCCCCCCACACACACACAACCATGGCATTCGTTTTAAATCTTTTTTTAGCAGTCCAGTAAGATTGGTATTAACTCTTATTTTATAAACGAAGAAACTTAGGCTCAGAGAGTGATTTGCTCTGCGTATGAGGAATTTCTTCAAAGGTAAGGGAAACAGGCATCAGATGTATCTTTAATAGCCTGGGCACCTGTCCTGAGAAGACTGGGGCACAGCTGGCTGCTGTTCTCCCTGGCTTTGGCAATTACTTGTAAGTGACCAGGGCACCTTTGCAGGGAAGACCTGGTAGTTGCCTTAATTGTTTGGGATGACATGTAATATGAATGAACAGGTTTGATCCAATTAAGTGTAAATTGGAAAAAAGAAAGAACGAACTACATTTCTTACTGTTCATTTCCTACTCTCCCGTTATGCTTACTATCAGTTAAGCAGGCCTAGAGAAACTTTTTCTGGCCCTTATCCAGGCCCTTGTGAATTGAAATTAGACGTGATGGGCAGGGAGATGTATTTTCCCCATTAGTGATGGAAACAGGCCTTCTTCAAGGAACCTCCAGGCTCGGGGAGGCTTTACTTGGTATGCGGTGCCGCCTTCCAGCCAGCATCTCTGGATTACTTCTGGCAACTGCCACTATCCCTGTGAAAAAGAACAAAGTAGATCAAGAATTATCTCCTTATTTAGACTGGTTTCAAAATACATTTCCTCATAATTATTAAAAAGTTGCTCTGTCCTTTGTTGAGTTAGTTGTATTAACAGGTTTTAATCTGACCTTGTGGTCTGTTTCTGTGTGCTGGACTCCAAGTTTCTGTCTTGGCGGTGGCCTGCTTGTTTGGACTTCTGTAGATTCCCCACTTCAGACTGCCCCTGTGCTTGGAGAGGCTGATACTTGAAACCTTGGATACTCTTTCCTTTTCTTGTTTTTAGTCCTTGAGTCCCAAGGTTGTGTTCCCTTGTTTATGTGTCTGTCTTATTTTTAGCTGGAGCTTTTTATCTAATACTGTGACCTTGCCTAGAATGCTTCTGTCCAGACCCTTGGGGTTTTTGAAGTGGTAAAGAATACTACTAAGATGTTATTAAAATGCATATCTGTTTAATAAGAGCAGTTGCCAGGCCTTCTGTCCATAATTTTCAAATACACTTTGTTGGTTTTCTCTGTGTGTTACTCCTTCATGCTGTCGTGAAATGTGAGGCCATTCTAAAATGACTGGATCATTTGTATATTAACTAGAATGGTGTAACATAATTTTATCTTGATGTAGCTAAGAGTTATTGAATATTTACTGCATATTTTAGTGACATCAGCAGGTTGGAGAATTAGTCTTCAAGCCATAGTTTTGAAGATTTAATTTATTGGCATTAGTTTTCCTCAAGTCTTCCAGTGCCTACTTCATATAAGATATCTTCTTTAGTTCTGTGGGGAGATCTAAAATATCTACTGAGGGAGGTAAGACTTAGGGAAATGGCTGTACTATAAAGTGAAGGGGATGAGTGGTACCGAGACACTATAGAAGCACGAGTAGCTTATGTGTATAGTTTATCAAAGCCAATAGTTGTGGTGTAGATGATAATAGTTAAGATTTATTGAGCACTTCCTACATACCAGGTATCATTCAAACATATGTATTGTTGCACTTGATTCACATATGAAATAGGAATTTATGCCGGGCGCGGTGGCGCTCGCTTGTAATCCCAGTACCTGGGAGGCTGAGACAGGAGGATTGCAGGTTTGCAGCCAGCCTCAATAATTTAGTGAGGCCCTCTGCAACTTAGTGAGACCCTGTTTCAAAATAAGGAATAAAAAAGGGCTGGGAGTGTAGCTCAGAGGTAGAACACCCCTGGGTTCAACCTCTAGTACCACACAAAGAAGGAATAAGAAATAGGAATATATATGAGCTCCATTTTACACCCGAGGAGACTGAGGCATCTGGATGTTAAGAACTTGTCACGGTCAGTCAGGACTTGACCTGGGATTTGAGCCTGGGCAGTCTTGTTCTCTCACCTGTGATCCAGCCCCACTTGGCCTGCCTCCGTGCTTAGTTAATTCTGAGCCATTGCATTCTCTGGTCCTAGTCTTCCTTGTACCTCTCTGCTCTTCTCATTCTACCCTATATCTGGCCTTATTGGACTGTGTGGAGTTCTTTGAAGAGGACACTACTTTCTCTTGCCTTTGTGTCCTCATCTGTTTTTCTGTCTTCCTGGAACATGTTTCTACTCTTGCTTGTAAGCCACCAGCCTCTCCTTTCCTCCCAGGACAAACTTGTTCTGTCTTCTCTGTGTGGCTGGTTTTTGTTTAAATGGATTTGAAGGATGGTATCTTTTAATATTCTTTTCGGATAGCTCTTTTGGAAGCCCTTCCCTGACCTCTCAACATAGATTAAATTTCCATCCTCTGTGTTCCCATTCTATACTTGCTTTACATTAGCTCTTAACATACCAAATTGTAGCTGATAGTTTTAGCATTAGGCTGAACTTGAGGCCAGGGTCTTAGTCTCTTATCAGCATATGGTCTAGTCATCTATTTGATGAAAGAATGCTTTTTGGCATTTAGCAATGTTAAGACAAAATGTAGCTGAACTGAAAGTACATATTTGAGGAGAACTAAGATGATCTTGTTATTTTGGAGCTACTTAAAAACCACTAGGAGACCTACTTTTTAGGGTGCCTCAAAAGCGAGCCACCATTTAAATTAAATTGCTTTTTAACAGGTCTGTTTAGTAATTCAGAGCTGTTGACCAGTTTTTTTTTATCTTATAGACGAGAAAATACTTTTCTTTTTTGTACATTGGAACTTTTTTTCCCTTTCTTTTTCTACTCTGCTATCCCAGGCCACTGGGTGCTTCAAACTTTGCCCTTGAATGGGGCCTGGCAAAGAGATCTCTCATGGACACATTTCTGAGAAGCTAATCCTATCCTTTCTCTCGTGTAATCAATTTGTGAAACTTCTATCTGGAAGTCTCAGTAGAACTTTATTATCTCCAAAATTTTCATTCAGTTCCCTTGCATGTTACCTGTCTAACTGTAATCTGCACATTTGGGCACCTTTGTCTCTGATGACTCCTTCCTGTCTGTTGAGCGCACATCTTCTGCATCTCCTTTTACCATGGTATATCATGGGTTTGCCTGTAGTACTGTCTTGCTGGTAGTACTGTGATAACTTATCTTCCTGAGCCCATTCTTGGCGCCCTCTACTCTGTTCTCCAAAGAAGCAAGGATGATCTTTTATATCTCTAGACTGATGGTTTGTTTACAGGGTGAGAGGCAGGTGAGTGTGATTATAAAAGGGCAGTTCAATCCCCTTACTGCAAAAAAAAAAAAGGGCAACAGGAGGGATCCTTATAGTGACAACACTGATCTGTTGTATTGTTGTTGGTATCCTGATTGTGATACTGTTTTGCAAGATGTTACCATTGGGGAAACTGGGTAATGGATACAGAGGCCTTACTTCTTATAACTGCATATGAATCTACATTTATCCCAACAGAATTTCCATGAAAAGAAATTCTATTTAAACTATCCTATTTTTTTTTTTCGGTACTGGGGATTGAACCCAGGGGCATTCTACCTCTGAGCTACACCCTCAGCCCTATTTTTTATTCTTTCTTTCTTTATTGTTTTTTTTTTTTTTTGCAGTACTGGGGATGGAACCCAGGGGCATTCTACCTCCGAGCTATACCCCCAGCTCTATTTTTTATTCTTTAGTTTGAAACAGGGTCTCACTAAGTTGTAGAGGGCCTTACTAAGTAGCTGAGGCTGGCTGCGAACCGGGATCCTCCTGTCTCAGCCTCCCAGGTACTGGGATTACAAGCATGAGCCACCACGCCTGACTTAAACTATCCTGTTTAACACTCCAGTGCTTCCCTGTTCCTCTTTGGATAAAGACTGAAGACCTTAATATGGGCTTCTGTGCTCGGCATTATCTGGCTTACCTCTCCAGCTCTGTTTATTTGATACCAGTTTCTTCCCAGCCATCTGCATTCCAGACACACTGACCTTCTTTCACATGTCAGGTTCTTCTCACAGCCTTGCTGCTTGTTTCCTTCTGCCCAGAGGTTATTCTTTACATTCCTTTGGTTAATTCCACTCGTCCCTTATACATTAACTATATTTTCACTTCTTTTTTTTGTGGGACTGGGGATTGAACCCAGGGGCATTCTACCTCCTAGCTACACCCCCAGCCCTAGTTTTTATTCTTTATTTTGAAACAGGGTCTCACTAAGTTGCGGAGGGCCTCACTAAGTAGCTGAGGCTGGCCGCGAACCCTCCCGAATTGCAACCAGGGGATGTTCAGCAATACCAGAGGACCATTTGGGTAGAGGTCATGGCTGTGTCACCTGCCATGAAGTTAGAAATCAGACATCAGAACCCCTGGAACTTCTGCTGAGTTACTGCAGAAAGATCACATGCATCCATGACAGTTTGATGAGAGAGCTGTGTAGCTTCCAAATCACAGTGTGACACTGTCATCCAAGTCTTCTGCAGGTGTACTTGTTTGGTAAAAACTGCATTACTTATGAGACTTTCAATGCAGGGGAGTCTAAGAAATACAGTCTTGGCTTTCTGTTATCTGTGTGGAAGAAAGCATTCTAGAACCTAGGGTTGTGTGAGCTGGTCTGCCCTGTCTGCCACATCAGGTCAATGTCTGACCATTCCAGACCTCTTTTGCCGGTCAATGTTTTATTTGAATCTAGTGCAAATGATTAAGTGTGGTACTACCTATCAGGAACTTCAAGTGGGATTATATAACACGAAACAAAACCATGATGTTCTTTTAGATTTCCAAGCAGTGGATTTTGCCCGTGCTCATTATGCACTTTGTAGATCTATATGATTTTGCATAGTACCATGCATTTACATGTTCACTTAGGGAATGCATTACTAAGAACACCAAACATGGGCTGTCGCATACTGCACTTAGAACTTAGTAATACAGAATAGAGTAGGACAGTTTAATCAGGGAACTCTCAGACTTGGTGTGGCAATGTTTTTCAACAGAAGTGTGCATTAAATTCAACTTATAAAGTTAAAAAAAAAAAAACCCTAGCACTTCAAATTTATATAGAGCATCTGCCATACCTACCACATCAAGTTCCCAAATGAGTAAGACTTGGATTTTTAGCCAATTTTCCTGCCGATTTTCAAGCATTCTTCCTTGGTGAAGAATCATTGGTCCAGTGGGTCAGAAATTACCATTTTGTTTTATTGCTGTTGAAAATTTAGGATTGTGTTTAAATTTGCAATAGATATTTCCTGCTTTGTTCATTTGCTTTAAAAAGTTTAAACAATGTGTGCTTCTTTTACAGGGGCAGAGTTACCAGGGCAAGTAATCTCCAGGGCAGCTTCGACTCTAGCAAACTTGGCCATCTCCATCACGGGGTGTGAGTCGAGCAATGAAGACCAGCCCTCCACTCAGCCTGCAGGTGACTTCTGTTCTGAGATGCATCTGATAGACTTACACCAGCTTTAGAGTCATGCGTACTCTCAGAGTTTAGGAACATGGAAGGCCATCTCAGTCTGTGCTGGGATATCCATTAGCGGGGGAAGTATTTAGAGTTAGTGGATATTTTAGTGAGTTCTTCTAGAAACTGACTTTGGATACACATCTTGAAGGTAGGGATCATCCAAGAGAAAGGAATTCAGAATAGTGGGAGCACGTATTTTTCTTGCACATGGAATCCTGTTTCTAAAGTGGAAAGAAGATGATCTTTAGTTATGAAGTTGTTATTCTTCCAAATGTCTGCCCCATCCAGCAATATGGAGTTTGCAAATCAGAAAGATACTCAGAAAGCAAAGTCAAACAAAAGCATACTATAACTAGTTTGGCTTTTAGCCCTAAACCTCAGAGTAGAATGCTAGTCCTAGTGAGGTGAGCTGACTTTTCATGGTGCAAAGTATCTTAGCAGTAGAGTTTACTCATAGTTAAACATTTAACATTAAAAGAAACACTGAAGAATTTATGATAACAGCACTCAGTGGGCTACTATGTGGCTGCTTTAAAAAGTTATAAAATAGCAGGGACATTGTTTATTCAAGAGATATTTAGTGGAGTCAGGCATGGTGGTGTATGCCTGTAATCTCAGTACTTGGGAGGATGACATAGGAGGATTGCAGGTTCCAGGCCAGCCTCAGCACCTTAGCAAGACCCTCAGTAATTTAGTGAGACCCTCTTTCAAACTAAAACATAAAATAGGGCTGGGGGTATAACTTGGAGGCAGAACACCCCTAGGTTCAACCTCCAGTATCAAAAATAAATAAATAAATAAATAAATAAATAAATAAATAATAAATAAAAATTTAGTGAGCACCTACAATATGTGAGGTACTCGTCTATGTGCTAGGAATTCAGTGGAGGGACACCAAGACAGACAAGGTATTAGCCCTCTGACTGACTTTCTTTTGAAGGGAGAAAGTGAAAATGGATAAGTAGAACATGGTACAACTATGTGAAACTTTGTAAAAGACTGGAGCAAATAGGAGGTTGGGATTATGGGTGTTCAGTTCTTTCTTTTTTTTTCCCCTAGGCCCTCTGAAATGTGATATACTTTTGTAATTAACTTTTTTTTTGGTGTGGTACTGGGAATTGAACCCGTGGAATTCTACCTCTGAGCTACACGCCCAGCCCTATTTTTTATTCTTTATTTTTGAAACAGGGTGTTAATAAGTTGCAGAGGGCCTCACTAAGTAGCTGAGACTGGCCACTAACCTGCAATCCTCCTGTCTCAAGCCTCTCAAGTACTGGGATTACAAGCATGCGCCACCAAGCCCCCTGTAATTAACATTTTTAAATGGAAGGCAAAATGCAAATTTCAGGCTTGGCTTGGTGGCGCACCCTTGTAATCCCAGTATTTGGGAGGTTGAGACAGGAGGATCCGGGTTTGCGGCCAACCTCAGCTACTTAGTGAGGTCCTCCGCAACTTAGTGAGACCCTGTTTCAAAATAAATAATAAAAAATAGGGCTGGGGCTGGGCGTGGTGGCGCACGCTTGTAATCCCAGTACTTAGGAGGTGGAGACCGAAGGATCCAGGTTCGCGGCCAGCCTCAGCTACTTAGTGAGGCCTCCACAACTTCGTGAGACCTGTTTTCAAAATAAAGGATAAAAAATAGGGCCGGGGTGTATAGCTTGGAGGTAAAACGCCCCTGGGTTCAATCCCCCCGTACCGAATAAAAAAAAATAGGGCCGGGAGTGTAGCTTGGAGGTAGAATGCCCCTGGGTTCTATCCCCAGTACTGCAAAAAAAAAAAAAAGCAAATTTCAGGATCTTTTTTTTGTGTGTAGCACTAGGGATTAAACCCAGAGGCATTCTACCTCTGACCTGCACCCCCAGCCCTATTTTTATTTTTATTTGGAAACAGGGTCTTGTTAGGTTGATGAGAGTCTCATTACTTGCTGAGACTCCTCGAACCTGCGATCCTCCTGTCTCAGCCTCCCAAGTACTGGGATTACAAGTGTATGCCACCACACCTGGCTCAGGATCTTAATAATTTCCATTGTCATGGTATACATACAGTAATATTGCCTTAAGAGTTATATGATTTCTGATGTATATGGTATGTCTTGTTAAAACTAGAAAGTAAAAATAATAGAACCCTGCAGTGAAATGTAACATAATTGTTGCATTGTTAGAAAACAGTGCCTTAGCCCACACTTGTAATCCCAGTACTTGGGAGGCGGAGACCAGATAATCCGGGTTCGTGGCCAGCCTCAGCTACTTAGTGAAGCCCTCCACAACTTCATGAGACCTGGTTTCAAAATAAAGTATAAAAAATAGAGCCAGGGGTGTAGCTCGGAGGTGGAACGCCCCTGGGTTCAATCCCCAGTACCGCAAAAAAAGAAAAAAAAAAACCAAAAAAAAAAAACCAGTGCCTATGTGAAACAATCCAGTATGGTTTTCTTTATTTGAAAGTTCCTCACCCCAGCCATCTGTCTTATTTTATCTCATTCAAAGCAAAACACACATTTGAATGCACTGGATTCTTATTAGAGCAGTTGGTTCTATTTTAGGTGAAATGACACTGAAAAGTCATATTGTGTCAGAAATATATATAAGTACATCTAATCTAAAGTTCTATTAAAAGAGGAAGAAGGCTGTGGGTATAGTTCAGTGGTAGAGTGCATGCCCACCATGTGTGAGGCCCTGGGTTTATTCTCTAGCACTGCAGAAACAAACCAACAAACTAGGGAAGAATTCTTAAATATAGAAATTCTATCATCTATTTGTTGCTTCATGTGGTTTGAGTAATGTTTACTTATTATTCTTAACTATTTTTCTCTAATCTATATTGATTAAATGATATGTATATACCAGTCATAAAACTTGAACAGTATAAAGTATAAAAAGTAAAACATTTCCTGTTCCCCAGCCTTACTCCCCAACAAACTTAGGGCTTCCTCTCAGCAGTATAATTCTCCATAAGTTTTTCAGTGCATGTAATAGTCTTTTTAAACCTAATCCTACTATGCATTCTATCAGAGTATTTTTTTGGAAGCTTAATATAAAGTAGCTTAACAAATCACTCTGTCTCACTGTTTCCTAATGTGGACTATAGGGTGTGTGTTTTTTTTTTCTTTCCCCTTTCAGAAACTATGGACAGGGAAGAAGCCCCATCCACATTGTCTGCTTCTCCCTCACCCCCGTCTTCTTCCTCACCATCATCCCCTTCACCTTCTCTGGGCAGACAAAGGCCCGAGATGGGAACATTTCTTAGAAAGAAGAAAACTAGTGACATCTACTTTGTGTCACTGGTTTGGGCCATCATCATTGTCCAGATCTGGTTGAACCTGTGGATAGTGCAGTTGCTGCCAGTGCCGATTGCAGGTCAGTATCTGGTTAATTATGATCTTGTCTTGAAGACTTTGTGTCTTTTCTTTTTCGACTTTTTGATTTTAATATTTGACATAATTTTACTGTCTTTTTTTACTCTCATTTAAAATAAAACAATTGTATGTTTGCGTTTAAGTGATGAACAAGCATTATTCAAGAAATTGCTTTGATATTTCTTTAATATTTCATTTTTAAGCTCATCAATGTACCTAGCCTCTTATAATTTCATGTGGTATTTGAGATTGTTAGCTCCACATAAAGTTAACTGTCAGCCATTTCTGATTCTGTGGAGGAGAATGTAGCAGTCTGGGTTTGGTTTTTTTTTTTTTCCAGTACCGGAGATTGAACCCAGGGGCATTCTACCTCAAGGCTACACCCCCAGCCCTATTTTTTATTCTTTATTTTTGAAACAGGGACTCACTAAGTTGTGGAGGGCCTCACTAAGTAGTTGAGGCTGGCCACGAACCCAGATCCGCCGGTCTCAGCCTCCCAAGTACTGGGATTACAAGCATGTGCCACCACGCCTGGCTGGGTTTGGGGTTTTATGATTAAATTTTAAGAGCTGCTCTTGGGAAAGCACATTTTACATTGTATTTTAATCCAGAGGAAATGTAGGCTTTGAGATATATGTATGTAAAATTGTGAGTTTTCTTCTGTTTGCCAGCAAAATCAAATTGTGTGTGTGTGTGTGTGTGTGTGTGTGTAACTAAAACATATAGTATATCAAAGTGGAATCATGGTTTCCCATAAATCATCAAGTCAGGTCTTGGTGTTATAATACCGTACTGTGGTCATTTAAGGCCCATCTCTGTTGTCTTAGTTAGCTGTCTTCCAAGACTGGCAAGAGTAAGAACAAGTTTCTGCATTATGATACCTTCCTGATTACTTGGGCTTTCCCCTTATTGCAATCTAGTCTATGCAAAATTTATGAAGTCCTCTGTAGAAGCTGTGTATTCTGCCATACAGGCATTCCCTGGAATTTTTTTTGTTGTTGTTTTTTGTTTGTTTGTTTTTTGGTGGTACTGGGGATTGAACCCAGGGGCGTTCTACCTCTGAGCTATACCCCCAGCCTGATTTTATTTTTTATGTTGAAACAGGGTCTCACTAAATTGCTGAGGCTGGTTTCGAACCTGTGATCCTCCTGTCTCAGCCTCCCAAGTACTGGTATTACAATCATGCACCACCATGTCCAGCTTACTTCCTGAATTTGGCTAGTCTTCATCTCCTATGTCAGCAATTTTCACTACTGATTAAAATGTAATTTGATTTTTGGAAACGTGTTTTGTACCATGTCCTAAAGTCTAAACTTATTTTCCTTTTTACCTTCTGGATCACTAGTTTTCCTTTATTCTCACTAAATTAGCCAGTTAACTAAATAGTTTTTATTTTATTTTTTTAAATTTTTTTTTTTGTGGTACTGGGGATTGAACCCAGGGGCATTCTACCTCTGAGCTACACCCCCAGCCCTATTTTTTATTCTTTAGTTTGAAACAGGGTCTCACTAGGTTGCAGAGGGCCTCACTAAGTAGCTGAGGCTGGCTGCGAACCGGATCCTCCTGTCTCAGCCTCCCGGGTACTGGGATTACAAACGTGTGCCACCACGCCCGGCCTTAGTTATTATTTTAAACATTTATTTTGACCAGAGCACTGTATGGTGCCCATCTTCAGGGAACATACAATGTAAATGGTCAAAGTTTGTATTTGTTTCTTATGTCTTCAAATAAAATTTGGCAAGTACTTGTAACAAAACACAGTTGTAATTAAGCAAGTCAGAATAGACATATTATGGCTATGCTTCTGTTAAGAAATTTCTAGAAATTCTTAGTGAAACATAGTTTAAATTGCTCTTCTACATTGTTCCATCTTTTTTTGGTTTTGCCAGATGATTTCTTTATGCTGGCAAGTTATGTGTCAGGTGCTGTTTGAATCCCCTTTGCTTAAAGTTTGTGAGCAGGAGTTATGTTTCTTCTAGTCATATATGAGCCTTCTGGTCATCATAGGACTTTGATATGGCCTTGAGAGGGCAGGCTGCGAATAAGGGGGCCTGGAAAGGTTTTCTACAGCCTTTAATACCATGGGCTTATTCTAGAAACCATGGAAGCTTTTCTAGGGATTTAAAGATGATAATGAAGGAATTTTTAAACTTGTGTGTATTACTGAGTTCATGGTCAAAATAGTAAACCAAATCTTCAGGTTATAAGATCAGGCTAAGAACACAAGTCCCTGGAGTTAGGGAAATTATAGTGGGTAAGTACATTTATCCAGGTCCAAACTCTAAGGCAAGCCACACTTACTTCTGGCCCCGCCACCTTCTTAGTTGTCTTTAGCAGGGAGCTTAACCCTGCTTGAAGTGCCACTGCACTGCCTAGCTCCCGGGGAGGCATTCCCATTGCGTCCACTGAAGTTGTGCAGCACACAGCTGCGGTGCCCCTTGCAGCAGCCCTGCTAGCACTCAGCTGGCCTCTCATCAGATGTGCAGAGCAGCGTCAAGTGAGGAAACAGGAACACAGTGGGAAACTTGCCCTGCAGGGGTGTAAAATCATGATGCTGTGGAATACCTTTTACTTTTCTGGTCACTGAATATCAAACATCTAAGGATAAGAATAGAATTTGTGAAGAGTAACGTAATAGCTAGGGAGATTAGGAAATGCCAGGGGTTCATTTTCTTTACTCAGGAAGGGGGAAGGCGTGAGGGCCATTACAGTCCCTGAAACCTTCATGATAAGAGTGTCTTATGTTTATGTGGGCTGTAAAATAATCCCTGACTTCTCCAGGGAGTCAGACTTCACGAAGAAGATAATACATGGGTAGTGGGGATTGCGTGAAAAGGTCTTTGGTCAGGTCTGTCTGTTTAGAACATCTCGGACTTCTCCTCACCTCTCTTTTTTTTTTTTTTTGCGGTACCGGGGATTGAACCCAGGGGCATTTTACTTCCGAGCTACACCCCCAGCCCTAATTTTTATACTTTATTTTGAAACCGGGTCTCACAAAGTTGCGGAGGGCCTCACTAAGTAGCTGAGGTTGGCTGCGAACCCTGATCCTCCAGTCTCCGCCTCCCAAGTACTGGGATTACAAGCGTGTGCCACCACGCCCGGCCTCACCTCTCTTTTTAACAGTGATCTTTATTTTATTAATGCTCGTTTTACTGTGTGAGAAAGGAAATTAAAGGGTGTTTTAATATTATACATTTCTGATCTGTATTTTGTGTATGTATTCTGTAGTGTGGATAATCAAAAAACTTGTGATTCACTTTGGAGTCGTGGGCTTCCTGGAGAAACGTGGTCGTGTGTGGTGGCAGGTTATTGAAGGCTTCCTGAAGGAGCGGCAGGAGGCTTTGGTGCCATGGCCGATCATCGGGCTTGGGAAATTCTTGTTAAAAGTCGACAGCAAGGTATTGTATTTTAAGAGCTTGGCCTATTTGAATGGAATTTATATGTTTCATGGTTTGAAATGTTCCATTCCATGGTATATAATGTTTGTTTTGTAACAGTCAGTACACATTTCATATCTAATTCTGTTTTGTTTTTATGATACTAGGGATTGGACCCAGGGGTACTCCGCCACGGAGCCACACCCCAGTCCTTATTATTTCTTGTTTTGAAACAGAGTCTTGCAAAGTTGCTGAGGCTGGCCTCAAACTTGTCAATCCTCCTTTCTCAGCCTCCCAAGTACTGGCATTATAGGCATGCATCAGCACACATGGCCTAATACCTAATTCTATAATGAAATTTTAATGTTCGAAGTTAGGGTTCACGTTAGGATAGAATGGATTTAGTTTAAATAAGTATTGTGTGTTTTTTTCTCTGAAAAGTGGGAGAAAAGGATCTTACAGAATACCTAGTTCAATTCCCCCACATTATTAGGACCAAATTGAAATCCACAAAAGTTAAGTGACTTGCCTAAAATTATGTAAGTAGTGGCTCAGTTCAGTGAATATGTTTGGAGTAATTCCTCCTTGTCAGATATTTTGCTAAGTTCCAGGAAAAATCAGATGAATCATGGAAAACCAGATGTGGAAGCTGTTTAGTGGCGAGAGACTGCAGTTCCTGAAAACTCAAAGGCTTAGTGGTTAAAGAATGAGGACTCTGCATCCACACTCTGGTTTCAGACCCCATCTTTTCTCTGCCTTGGTTTTCCATGCCAATAAAATGGGTATAACAGCAACTACCTCATAGAATAATTGTGAGAGTTACATGAGTTAAATATGTAAGCTTCCTATTGTCAGTGCCTCGCACTCTCTCTATAAGCGTTAGCTGGTATAATTTGTGCAGAAAAAGTCTGTGCGGGATGCAGTGGTGTCACTGAGCAAGAAATGATTTCTGTTGATATGGTGATGGGAAACAGAAGCCTTGCAGAGAAAGTAATGACAGAGATAGTTTTGAAGCACGAGTAGAAGTTTAGTAGGGAGACCTGCAAGAAGAGTAGGTAGACGGAGCAGCGCAAAGGCAGACACTAAATCTGCCAGCATTCAGGTCATTTTATGTATTTTTAATTGTTAGATTCTAAGCTTGAAGTTACCATCATTTCAGTCATTGTTTATCTTTTTTCTTTTTTGTGTGTGTGGTGCTGGGGGTTGAACCCAGGGGCCTTCTACCTCCGAGCCACACCCCCAGCCCTATTTTATTTTTTATTTTTGAAACAGGATCTTGCTGAGTTGCAGAGGGTCTCACTAAGTTGCTGAGGCTGTCCTCAAACCTGCGATCTTCCTGTCTCAGCCTCCCAAGTACTGGGATTACAGGCAAGCACCACTATATAGGCCCAGTTAAGTCACGTTTATCTTAAAGGAGTAATACATTCTCTTAACTTTAAAACTTTGTTAGTGCATTGTGGTTTTTCCCCCTAGTTTTTCCTGAGAATTTCTTTCTCATGCTGTCAGTGACTTTCTTTTCTTTCCATACTGTTGTTGCATTCTCTAATGATGTTCCACTGTTCTTATCTTCTCTTCCTCACTTTACCCCCTGTCCTCAAGCTCTGGCACTGGCTAAATAAGAAGGTAAATGAATACTTGGATGTTGGTTTTTACTATTGAGTTCTGTAAACCTCCCTCTCCCCCCCAGAATCTCCCCTTTCACTCTGTGTTTCTGTCCATATGTCAAACTAAGCTTTTGTTTTTAAAGTTCTAATTATAAGCTATGGAAGGTCACGAAGCATTTGCTAAAACCTCAGCCAAGACTATTTAGGGTATGGGTGGTGTCTCCTTGCCAGCTTTGTGAGAAGTTCTGTCTTGTGGTCCTCTGCCCACTGCAGGTGATTTCCATGCCTTTTAAGCTCTGTAATGTGGCTGCTCTAGTTCCCTTTGAGGTGTGACAGCACAGTAGGCAGTAGTTATTGTAAAGGAATGAGAACTCTTAATTACTTTTTCTGTAAGTGACACGGGAATTTTCATAAATGACAAATCTGTGAAATACTTGTGAGTCCCCCTTTTTTATAACTAGTATTCTAAAATTTTATTTTTAGCTTAAAACAGATTATTGTCATGACCTGTGACATGTGATTTTTTTGTTTCCCAAGGCATTGGGTAGGGTCTGTGGTAACTCTCCCATGATTGGCCTGGGATTATAGTAGGTACATTTCAAATAATTTCAATAAAGCTAATTAAGATATATTAGGAATGCTGTACCTTTGTCATATAGTCCACATATAGTAGTGTGTGAGTTAATTTCAAAAAATCCTTAGGACAGACAGCAAGAGGTGACATCATTTTCAAAAAATGAAAATTGTCTCCAAGATAAGGGAGAAAGAGCTGAATTCATTAGGTTCAATTCGATCTACCTTTGGTGCGCTAAATGAGTTAGGTAACCTAATTTACAGTCTAATTCATAGCTGAATAGTTGAGTTAGTTTAAATAGATTCCTACGAGATCAAGTAACTTTTCTTTGATGATGCCATGTAGCATATATAAAGCATTGGTGTGGAGTTGGAGTAGCTGCTTGAAATTCTGTGTTCCAGGAAAGCACATAAATAAGTTGAGGGCTGTTTTATTACATCTAAGGCCGTAAAATTGCGGCCTTGGGTAATTTTGGTATGCAGTGTTCAAGGAGTGCATTAGGAAACCAGTTCAATCAAGAGACGAGAGGAGGAGAGCGCCAACATCTTAGGTTTAAGTGAAATGGAATCTCTCTGTTTTTAGGGCTTATTTGTTGTGTTTCTTAGTATTGATTATTTGTACTAAGACTCAACTAGAAGTTGGTTAAAAATAAAGCAGATCACAAACTAGGCCCAGAGTGATGAAATAGAAGAGAAACTCACTAGTGGAATAGCACTTTTTTAATAGGTTGATGAATCCAGTCAGTTTAGAGGTATTGGAGTGGCTTTTGGTATAATTATAAATTTACTGATGTCTCTAAATTTAAAAAAATGTGTGCCTTTCATTCATACTTGAAACTTTAAGCAGGTCATTGGAAAACTATTCCCCTTCCACTTTAGAAAAATAAACCTTGTGAAGTAATTGTTCATAGTCTAGAAAGCCTGGGGGAATTACTAGAGACTGCATGCAGTTTCCGTGAGCCTGGCAGTGATGATGGTGGTCTGTTGTCCTTTACCCACAGCCTAGCGTGGGACAGGGTCAGCTTCCTGAGACAGCATCTCTGGCCTTCTTTAGGAATTCTTTTCTCTGGTTTCCTTCTCCATTGCTTCCTCTGACCATGCTTTTCTTTCTAAGTTTTGGTTTCTTTGTGCATCTTGTTCCATTCACTCCTTCAGAGGGATGGTTCTACCCAAGTTTTCTGTCATCTTTTTCTTCTTTATTGTTCCTTAGTTTTATGCACTAACTCCCTCCACTCACATTTGTTTCTCTTCTCACGACTTTGTCTCCTTTTATTCTTTAATAAGCCTTTTTCTGTTTACTATCTCCCTCCTCACCCTGTTCTCAGCTTAATTTTAGCTGACCACAATGTGAGTTAAAAAAAAACTTCTTAGCTTATGTTTTGAGCATATTAAATGATTTTATTGTAATTTTTAATGAAACATCTAACTCTTATTGTTATTCCTGGGGCGTAAATTTTTATTTAGGTGACCCAACCCCTAAGCAAGTACTTTATATTTAATTCCTGACAAAATTGGAATCGGTAAAGTTCTACCCTAGCTTAAAAATAGAAAGTTTAATTTTGTAACGTAAAAATATACATAATATGTTTGTGGATATCCCATGTTTTATATGTTAAAAATATCCAGATACAAAGTTAGATCTCCATACTTTCTAAATAGAAAGTCATTTTCATTTAAAAATACATTTCAGGATATGACTATTCTAAAAAACAAAAACAAACAGAAAAACCCAGAAACTCCTACATTATTTTCAGAAATTGTTATTTGTGGATGCAAATCTAGTCTTAATTCTGAAATTACTATATGCTTGCTTAATTCAAATATATGTTCATTGAATGCTGTTAGATTTTTCAGATAGGAAGAGGAGTGGTGTAGCACTGGTCCCTTCCTTAGGAAGCTGTCTTAAGAACTAAGTGTTTAGCTGGTTTCTGATTGTGAAACTTTTCATTGAATCAATTTTAGAACTTACCTTCAAAATAAAACATCTGACCTTCCATATCTTAGAAACCTGTTATTCTTTTTTTAATCTCTGCATTGTCTTTGATGCTTTGGTAGCATGCACAGAAAATTAACTCTTCTGTTTGAAACTCTAATTGTCAAGATTATAGATTAACTTCTTATCTTTGAGTTCATTGTAGCATTGATCTCTTAGCCACAGTGTTGTCCTTCATGCAAGACAGATAAAGGAGGACAGCAGGCTTATAAGCATTGAGAGGAAAATAAATGTTTTAGAAGTTATGGTGGGTTTTTAGCAGTCTTTTCTCTTAGATGTTTAACTCACTATTTGGAGAGCATAAATCAGATTTAAATTAAGAATAACTTCCTTGGCTCATGTTGGGGTTGAGGAGTGTAATGTGGTGTCTTAGCTATCGTTAATCTAATTAAATGTACTTTTGTAATGTTAAATGGTAGCTTTGTATGACAGGAATTATAGAAATTATCAGAATTGTTATATATTCTGAAAACAAAAATTGCTTAAAATACAGGATTATTTGTGGTTGTGAAAGATGAGGGAAGTTATAGTCAAGATAGAATATCAAAAATAGCATTTATGGAGAGGATAATTTAAATTATTAAGGGATAACCGCAACATTGATGATTAATTTATATTTGCTTAATTATAATTGTTACGAAGCATGTTTTCAAAAGAATAGAAACTCCAAGTAGAATATCAGCCTTTTAAAAGCATTTATTGAAATTTCAAATACAAAAAAGATTTAAAGAACACCCTATTTGCCTACTCCCCAGCTTGATAAAACTACCTAAATAATTACCAGTTTGTGCATCCACCTCCCTACCCCTCCGACCTCACAGATAACCGTTATCCTGAATTTGCCATTCATCACTGCCCTAACATTAGATTTTTTATCCCTAATGAAATCAAGGGGAAAAACATTTTTAATGTATTTGCTCCTATTTTATCTGTATAATTTAGGACATATCTGTGTTATAAGGGGCATACTAAGTCATCTATATTTGCTAATTAACTGTACAACTTCATGAGATTTAAGTCCACTAATGGATTGTCATTATTTTTGTTTAGAATATTTACCAGGTTATAAATTATAATTTGAATAATGTATTCAAATTATAATAGATGTACCACAGTATGAAAATTCAGATACAGATATAGGTTATGTTTCAACTGACTGTCTTTTCTTAGATAATGAGCTCTTCACATAACAAGCAACAGTAATTAATACTGTTAATATTCTAAAGTTGCTTCAGCTTTTATTGCTTTAATCAGTGTGCTGTTTTGTGATGCTGAATATTCTAATTTTTCTTCATGATATTTTAATACATATATGTTTTTATTAAGTCATATTTTGAAGATAAGTAATTCTCTTTTTCATTTACGTGCAGATGATCATCTGGTTGGAGAAGATGTTAGATAAGATAATTAGCATTTTCATCATATTTTTGCTAGTAATAGGAACACTTCTTTTAGCTCTTCTCCTGACTGCAAAGGTAAAGTATAATAATTACTATTTACATTAATAAACATATAATTATTAGAATTGTGGTAGAGATCAGAGGCTAGCAGAAGCAGCATGGAAAGTGTTACTTGGCTTATAAGTATATATAACAACTAAAATATTTATATATTTGTTTTTTGGTGGCACTGGGAATTGAACCCAGGGGCGTTATACCTCTGAGCTACACCTCTAGGCCTATTTTATTTTTTATTTTGAAACAGAGTCTCTCTAAGTTGTTGAGGGCCTTGCTAAGTTGCTGAGGCTGGCCCTGAACCTGTGATCCTCCTGTCTCAGCCTCCCAAGTACTGGGATTACAGGCATGAGCCACCATGCCTAGCCACAACTAAAATATTTATGATTTGTATATTACCAATTTTGCAATGAATTTGCCTAGTATGTTTTCTTTTCTATATCTTTTTTACATTTATTTTTATTTTATTATCAAGTTCCTCAAAGACAAATGTAGATGAAAAAAAATGAGATACTTAAGAACAAATAGCATTTTTCTTTTTTTTTTCTTTTTTTTGGTACTAGAGGTAGAATGCAGAGATATTCTGCCTCCGAGCTACACACCCAGCGCCATTTTATTTTTTTTTTGAAACAGGGTCTTGCTAAATTGCTGAGGGACCTTGCTCAGTTGCTGAGGCTGGCCTTGAACCTGCAATCCTCTTGTCTCTCAGCCTCCCAAGTATTAGGATTACAGGCCTGTGCCACCAGGCCAGCTACAAGGGGCTTGTTTCAATAGGAGAATTATGAATTGGTCTCACAACTCTTTTTTTATTTTGCTACTGGAGGTTGAACCCAAGGCATTCTACCTCCAAGCTATGCTCCCATCCCTGTATTTATTTATTTATTTATTTTCTTTATTTATTGGTACTGGGGATGGAACCCAGGGGCCTTCTACCTCTGGGCTACACCCCCAGACCTATTTTATTTCTTATTTGGAAACAGGGTTTTGCTAAGTTGCTGAGAGCCTGACTAAGTTGCTGAGGTTGGCTTCGAACCTGTGATCCTCCTGTCTCAGCTTCCCAAGTACTGGGATTACAAGCGTGTGCCACCATGCCTGGCTTCCTATTTTATTTTAAAACTGAGTCTCACTAATTGCTGAAGAACCTCAGTAAGTTGCTAAGGCAATCCTGCAATCCTCCTGTTTCAACCTCCCAAGTACTGGGATTACAGGCGTGTGCCACTGCACCCAGTGTGGTCTTACAACTCTTAGTCTAGGGTAGTACCCTGTTCCCCAGATCAGAATTTCTTTCATTTATTTTTGAGATGGGACCTTGCTATGTTGCCCAGGCTGGTTCCAAACTCCTGGGCTTGAGTGACCCCCTTCCTTGCCTTAGCCTTCCGAGTAGCTGAGACTACAGGCACATACCACAGATTTCTAGATTAGCTCCCTTCTGATTTTAGGGTTTTTTTTGTTTGTTTGTTTTTGTTTTTTACTTTTACAGTGCATTTTAATTCTTACGTTAACTGAACTCTACTCTGAGATCTTGGTGTATTTTTATCAAGATTTTGTGGAGTTTACATGAAATTATAGATATAAAAGTTTTCCTATAGTCTTGTAGAGATGTGTTAGTAATAGTTACTGATAGATAATGTATATGCAGCAGTTTGCTAAGGAATTGTATTGTTTCTTATTATGGGGCATCTCCACTTGGATGTCCTGTGCTCAGTCAGTCTCAGCCTCATTATTTCCTCAGATTCATCTTACCATTTGCTCCTAACAACCTGTTCTCCTGGTGCTTCTGATTCAGTCCGTGTAATTTCTATCTGTTCTTGAGGTCAGTCATGTGTAATCACTTACCTATACTGTACAGACTTTAGAGACCTTTCTTTGTTTTTGTCATATTTTGCCTGAACTTGCTATTGCTCAGTCTTCAATTCTAGCTGTAGAGAAACATTTCTTTCATCAATAGGGTATTTCATTGTCCTTTCTCCTCTCTCCTGCCTTTCCATTCTACTTTCCCGTCTTTGTCCCTTCGCATAGGGCCTTCTTGCCTGCCCATCTCAGTTATGCTCATCTTTCAAGTCCTTTTTCTTTGTTCATCTTATGCCTTAGTGAGCATTTGCTTCCCTGATCTTCAATAACAGGTATTACTGAACCATTTCTTTCTTGTCTGGGATTTATATAAACTGAGCTTTTGAAGGATCCTTATTGGTTATCTAGTTTATTTGCCCACCAAGAAAACTATCAGTCTCCATAACACCGTGACAGTATCCACTGGAATGTCTAATAGAGATCTCAAATGTGACATCAAAAACTGAATTCCAGACCTTCTCTCTCTCTCAGTCTTCCCATTTCAGGACATGACAGCTCCATTCTTCTGCTTGCTCAGAGGAAAAGCCTCAGGGTTATCCTTAACTACCCTCTTTGTTTTATATTCACATCTAGTTTGTCAGAAAATTTTTGGGGCTCAACATTACTAATCTATCCTGGGATAATAGCAAAAGGAGTATGTCAGATAATTCCACGGAAAACAAGAATAAACCAGTTATTAACACTGCCATTTAAAGGAATTGGAAAATGACCAGCTGGATAACAACTGAAAGAGGGTTGGCTAATAACTTGGAACTATTCGTGTCTAGCTTGGTCAGCAAAACCTTGCAGTTGGTCCTGAAGGAGGTGTTGTTTGACCCAAGAAGTGCTTACTCTTGGTGTTGCCCATTCATCTGTTTGTGCTCTCCTTACCTGTTCTCTTGGTGTCATAGCCATGAAGTCATTGCCAAGTCCACTTGGAGGTGAGCAGAGCCTCAGACCTGTGGGACAGTATCAGACATTCTAGGAGACATGTACTTGACATCCCAGGAAATAGAAAGAGAACGAGAAAAAAGTAGAAACAAATATTTGAAGCAAGAGAGGTTTAAAACTTTCCATGTTTGGTGAAAACCATTAACAAATCCAAGAATTTCAACAAACTCAGTAGAAAAAACACACAAACACAAAACCATACCTAGACACATTCCAGTGAAACTGCTCAAACCAGAGAAAAGAGAAAATCTCAAAGGAAGCAGCCATATCACACACAAGGGAGCAACACTACAATTCAGGACAATTTTTATACTAAACAGAAGACACTGGAGCAACGCATTTAAAGTCATGGAAAAAGAAACATGTCAACCAAGACTTTTATATTCAGTAAAACTGAATATAAAATTTTTTTGAAAATAAAGGCAAAATAAAAACATTTCTAGATAAACTAAAACTGAGAGAATTCATTGATAGTAGACCTGCATGGTAAGGAATGCTAAAGGAATTTCTTTAGAATGAAGAGAAATGACTCTAGAAATAGCTTGGACCCATGGGAAGAATGAAGAGCATTTGCGAAATATGTGGGTAACTATAAAAGTTGTGATTTCCTCTCTTCTAATGTGTTTAAACAACATAACTACTTAAATAAAAACTGTAGCACTTTATTGCAGACTTTATAATGAATATAGATGAACTATATACCATAGCACAAAGAAGAGGGTTGGGAGATGATGCTATACTGGTGTGAAGTTAATCGTAAATATTTTTCTGTGTATGTTAGTATTAACTTGAAGTAGATTGTGGTCCATTAAAGATGTGATAAGGTTTAGATAAGCTACATAGCAACCACTAAATAGCATGAAGTTTAGGGAACTAAAATGGCAAACTAATAAACATTTGCTGAGCAGAGAAGAAGGCAGTAAAGGAGGAGGAACAGGTACAATAAAGATGGGTCAAATAGAAAGCAAATAGCAAACCAACACACCCAATGCCAGTCATTAACATTTAATATTATTTGTGAAGCAACCAAATATTCCAATAAAAAATCAGAGATCACAAACTAGGACGATAAAAAAACAAGTTGCAAACTTGGTATCTATGAGACACACCTTAAATTCAGAATTACAAAAAGGTCAATGGTAAAAGAATTGAAAAAGATAAACCTTGCAAACTGTAAATAGAAAAGATGTGGAGTGATTATATTAATATCCAACAAAATTCATTAATAATATGAAAGGAAAATAAGAACTTTTCATAATAGTTAATACTGCTGTATGAGTAATTATAAATGTATATGCTTCCAGTAACAGCTCAAAATATATTTCCAACACTCAGAATTTAAAATAAAAAAATTATTGTAATTAGAGATTCAGTACTCCCCTTTTAATAGTTGAGAGACTAAGTAGATAGAAAATCAATAAGTATATTAGAAGCTTTTAAAACACCTCAGCCTAATTGGCAGTTAGGAATTACATTCAAGTAGACACGGAATACTCACCAGGATAAACAATGTACTTTGTAAATTTGGAAATACTAAAATCATAGAGCATGTACTTTGACACAGCAGAATTCATTTAGAGATGTGTAATGAAATCCAGGAAATCCCCAAATACCTAGCTATTAAGCAACATGAAAATACTCTGTTGATCAAGGAAGCAATTGCAAGGGAAATTAGAGAATACTTTGAAGTGGATGAAAATGAAACCACAGCTTATCACAGTTTGTGAGATGCAGCAAAAGCAGTGCTTAGAGGGAAATTTATGGCATTAAATTTTTTTTTTTTTTTTTGCCATACCGGGGATTGAACCCAGGGGCATTCTACTTCTGGGCTACACCCCCAGCCCTATTTTTTATTCTTTAATTTGAAACAGGGTCCCACCAAGTTGCAGAGGGCCTCACTAAGTAGCTGAGGCTGGCCGTGACCCCAGTTTTTAATAGTAGAAAAAATAGATATTAGTAAGCTAGGCTTCCACCTTAAGAAGGTAGCAAACAAAGAAATGCAAATTAAATCCAAAGAAAATGGAAAGACACAATAAAGATCAAGTGCAAATCAATGGAATTGGAAATGGAAAGGAGCAGGAAAAAACATTAATAAAGTATACTTTTTTTGAAAAGTATGAAGAAAATTGATAATTTTTTTAGCCAGGTGGATCAAGAAAAAAATAAAGATAACAATAACAAGTGTGAAAAAGGATACATCTTTGTATGTCCCATAAGTCATAAAAGATAGAATATTGTGAACAAATTCGATAGTATAGATTAAATGGAGAAAAATTCCTTGTAAGCAAGAAATAGACTTGAGAAGAAATAAAAAAATTGAGTAGCCCTAAATCAAGAAAAGAAATTGAATTAGTGTCTGAAAACATTCCTACAAAGAAGAGTTTAGACCCAAATGATTTCACTGATAAATGTTATCAGACTTTTTTTTGTTTTGTTTTGCCATACTGGGGATTGAACCCAGGGGCAGATACCTCTGAGCTACACCCCCAGCCCTATTTTATGTTTTATTTTGACACAAGGTCTCACTAAGTTGCTGAGTCTGGCCTCAAACCTGGGATCCTCCTGATTCAGCCTCCCAAGTACTGGGATTACAGGCGTGCGCCACCATTTATCAGACATTTAATGAAGAACATTACCTGTCCTATACAACCTCTTTCACATAGCTGCAAAAGAAGTAACACACCCCAACATATTTTATGAGGCCAGTTTTGCCCAGATATCAAAGTCAAAGACATTCATAGAAAACAATAGACTGATACCCCTTAAGAACACAAAAAACCTTAACAAAACCTTAACAGATTGAATCCAGCAACGTTGATATACCATAACCATTTGAAGTTCATTTCAGGAATGCGCAGTTGGTTTAACATCCAACATGCAGTTAATGTAAGGTGTATCTCAAGGGCAGTCATTGCTCACCCTCCACCGCCACTGCCCTGCTCCAATCTGTCACCATCATATGCTTGAGTTAGCGCAGTTGCCCTCCCAGCTGAGCTTCCTGCTTCATCCTTTAGTCTGTTCTCAGCATATCATCCAAATTTACTTTACAAATTTAAGTATGTCACTTCTAAGCCTAAAGCCTTCTGCTTTTTCAAATCCCATGAAATGAAAGCCACATTCTTTTTTTTTTTTCTTCTTTTGCAGTACTGGGAATTGAACCCAGGGGCATTCTACCTCCAAGCTACACCCCCAGCCCTATTTTTTATTCTTTATTTTGAAACAGGGTCTCATTAAGTTGCGGAGGGCCTCACTAAGTATCTGAGGCTGGCTGCAAACCTGTGATCCTCCTGTCTCAGCCTCCCAAGTACTGGGATTACAAGTGTGCGCCACCACGCCTGGCACACATTCTTTATATGAACTTATAAGGCCTTATTTTGGTCTGTGGCTTTCTTTCAAGCATTCTATTTGAGTGGATCTTCTCCCCATTGTGTCTGAAATCGGTTTGTCTTCCACTTGAAGCTGCAGTGTTGTTTTTGTTTTGTTCTTCCTGCTTTTTCTGGGGCCTGATGGAATTTGAAGTGGATTGATGTGACAGCTTAGGTGGCCATGTATGTCTTTGTTAGGACAGATACACTATTCCATTCTGGGTTTTGTTCTGATTTGCCCGAGTGGTCCCCCTCTCCCCAAGAAAAAAGGCTTAAGGAAAAATTTAATGTTAACAAATGCATAGGTATATCTTACGGCTTCAGTTTAAATTACAAAGTGCAGTCTTCATTAATTTTCTTTTATACTTAAACTAAAGAATTTATTTCACATACAAAATTAGAAATGCTAATTACTAATACATTTAAGAGAAATAAAATGTAATTATTTCTTGCCCTGCTGCACAAAGATTTGTTAAACAAAAGACCCTGCTAATTTAAAAGCCATTACAAATTGGGTGTAATCTTGTCTTAAATTAGTGTAGCTTTTTCAATTGGTGCATTGTAATTATATATCATAGTAAGATTCAAAGTATTGCATTCATATATACACACAACATTACTTGGTGTTGCTTTCCCCACCTTGCCCCCCTCCCCATACTTGCTGGTGAGATTGATAGTCATACATTCATGTATGAACATAACATTATTTGGTCTGTTTCCTTCCCCAAGCCCCCTCACCCCCCACTCCTTCCCTTAATCTCCTTCCACTACGCTAATGGTCATGAGTTCCCATTTCTTTCCTATTTTCTCTTAGCTTCCATATATGAGAGAAAGCATGCAACACTTGCTTTTCTTTCTTTTTTTTTGTGGAACTGGGGATTGAACCCAGGGGCATTCTACCTCCGAGCTACACCCCCAGCCCTATTTTTTGTTCTTCATTTTGAAACAGGGTCTCACTAAGTTGCGGAGGGCCTCACTAAGTAGCTGAAGCTACTTAGTGAGTCTCAGCCTCCCAAGTACTGGGATTACAAGTGTGCGCCACCATGCCCCGCTCAACGCCTGCTTTTCTGAGTCAGGCTGATCTCACTTAGTGTGATGTTCTGTAGTTCTGTCCGTTTTTCTGCAGATGATGTAATTATGTTCTTTATGACTGAGTAAAAATCTATTTTGTGTATATACCACATTTTCTTTTTTTTTTTTTTTTTGCGGTACCAGGGATTAAATGCAGGGGTGTTCTACCTCCGCGATATGCCCCCGGCCCTATTTTTTTATACTTTATTTTGAAACCGGGTCTCATGAAGTTGCGGAGGGCCTCACTAAGTAGAGAGAGAGAGAGAGAGAAACAGGGAGAGAGAGAGAGAGAGCTGAGGCTGGCTGTGAACCCGGATCCTCCGATCTCAGCCTCCCAAAGTACTGGGATTACAAGCGTGTGCCACCACGCCCAGCATACCACATTTTCTTAACCAGTCATCTGTTAACAGACATCTAGGTTGGTTCTCTAACTTGACTATTGTGAATTGTGCTGCTATTAACATGGGTATATTCATGTATCACTATAGTAATCTAACTTTAGTTCTTTTGGAAAGATACGGAGGAAAGTGGTCTTGTGGTAGTTGTATTCCTAGTCTTTTGAGGAACCTCCAGACTGGTCTTCATAGTGGTTGGAATTTATAAGAATTCCTTTTTACCCACATGCTCACTGCATTTACCATTTGTGTTCTTTACTGATTGCCATTGAATCAAATTTACTGATTGCCATTCTAACTGGAGTTTGATGGACTCTCAGTATAGTTTTGATTTGCATCTCCCTGATTGCTAATGAGGTTGAACATTTTTTCATGTATTTGTTGGCCATTTGTATTTCTTCTTTGGGTGTCTATTTAATTCAGCTGCCCATTTATTGGTTGAGTTGTTTTTGTTTCTGATGTTAAGTTTTTTGAATTCTTTATATACTCTAGATATTTGTCCTCTATCAGAGGGATAGCCAGGAAGGATTTTCTCCATTCTGTAGGCTCTCTATTCAGACTCTTGGTGGCTTCCTTTGCTGGGTAACACCTTTGTAATTTAATGCCATCCCATTCATTGATTCTCAGTTTTATTTCCAGAGCTTTAGGGGTCGTATTGAAAAAAATCTCTGCCAGTGTCTATATGTTGGAGAGTTGATTGTATGTTTTATGCTAGTAATTACAAAATTTCTGGTCTAACTTCTAGGTCTTTGATTCATTTTGAGTTAACTTTTATGTAGGGTGAGAGAGGGGTCCAGCTTCATTCTTCTACATGTGGATATCCAGTTTTTCCAGCACCATTTGTTGAAAGGGCTGTCTTCTCTCTAATGTGTATGCCCGGTTTTGTGTGTGTGTGTGTATACATACATACATATGTATATATTTTTTTATACTGGGGATTGTACCCAGTACATCTGTCTCTGAGCTACACCCACAAACCTTTTTATTTTGAAACAGGGTTTCTCTAAGTTGCTGAGGCTGGCCTCAAACCTGCGATCCTCCTGTTTGGGGCTCCCAAGTACTGGAATTATAGGTGTGCATATTTTTTTGCCCTGGTGTTCTTTGCTGCTTGGTTAAGGTCATACGTCTCCCCATGGAAAGATAACCTTCATCTTTATATGTATCTCCCATTTCCTTGTATGTTCTGGAACTTTAACTACAGAGAGGGATAGAGACAGAGTCCAGAGAGTGTGGGTGGGCATGGTTGATCTCTCTCCTCTGATTTGTCCATTTCTTCACCACTATGGTTTCCTTCCCTCCTCTGTCAGAAAGGCATAAGAATACAGTTTTCTTTCTGCATATTTGCATGTTACGTGTGAACCTTCAGAGTTTGTCAGCTCACCTGTGCTGCATCTGGGTGTGGGGGTCATTTAGGAGTGAGCTGTTAAGCCTCTTTGTTTTGTTTCTTTACCTTACCGTGCTCCAAGTGGTATCACGTTTGTTTCTTTCCTTATTTTTGTGCCAGGGGTTAACTTTTGTTTTCATTAGTTTGTTCCATTTTTATTTCTCTTATTTTTGTTGGTTATTGGGCAAGGCAGATTTAGAGGTGCAGTTTCAGTTAGCTTTTTTTTCTTTTTTGTAACAGAATTATAATGTGGAGTGTTGGTATTATACATATGTAGGAACTCAAGCACATAATATGTATCCACACATGTATATATGCAAATTAAATATTTACGTATATAATATAGTTAGGTATTTGTATTTATGTATTTTTTAAGTAAATTGTTGAGCTTAAAGACAGGGAGCTATCATGTACTTTTTATTTCTTACAGTATGTTTCATAAGACATGTATAACATCTTTTCAGTGCACATTTCTAAAGTAATTAAAACTAAGATGCATAATTATTTGACTCTAAAAGCATTAATATTTGACTCTGAAAGAAGCAACAGCAGAGAAATAATTTTTAAATGAGGTTTATTATTCATTGAGATTCTTTTCTCTTTTTATCCATAATACAGGTACATCAGGAGAGTGTACACATGATTGAAGTCACAAGTAATTTGATTAATGAAACTCTAGCAAATCACCCTGAGTGGGCAAAGTAAGAATATTGTTTTGAAAAAGAATAGAGGTGGATGACTTAGTTTTAGCATCTGTTTGCATGAATTAATCATTATTGATATAGCTACATTGGAAGATAAAAGATAGGGTCTGCCGAAGTTTTGATAATGTGATTTTTGCAGAAGAATGGCATTAATATGGGGAGGGGAGTGCTTAAGACTTTCAAAATGATGTATGGTAAATGGTAACGTATTTATTTCATTTTGTGTTGTTTTGTTTTGTTTGAGACGGGTTCTTGTTATGTTGCTCTGGCTGGTCTTAAACTTGTCATCTTTCTGCCTGAGCCTCCAGTAGCTGGGGTTACAGGCTTGCACTACCACACCTGGTTCCAAACCTTACATTTGAATTGTGATTTATAGTTTCCAGCATGTTTGTAATTTCATCTACTTTATGTTATTTGTTTGAAGTAGATTGAAGACATTATCCCCTTTTCACAGGCTGGGAAATAGGAACTTGAGATTATAGTCCTCCAGTAGTAGAGTCAGCATTTACAACCAGGGCATCCAGCCAACTGAAGGAAGTGTTCTACTAAAACTTGTGACTCTCCAACTTTCTATGTAATTCTTGACATATTCCCATTGTGTATTATTTTTTGGGGAATGGTGGGCAAACTGTGGCTTAGGGCCAGATTCATCCACCTGTTTTTGTAAATAAAGTTTTATGGGAGCCCAGTTATGCCCATTTGTCTGCTTACTCACTCTGGCTGATTTGGGATTGCAAGAGCAGATGGAATTGAGTAATTGTGGCAGAGATTGTATGTTCTGCAGAGGCTAAAATATTTATTCTCTGGCCATTTACAGAAAAAAAAAGTTTGCTGACCCTTGCCTCAAGGATCTCTGTGTACTTGTTTAATTTGGCTTTTGTAAGAAGGGTTTTAGGCCTTTGTGGGAAATGTTCAGCATAGTTATGCTATTTATCTGTGTATAATTGATGAAAAATGGCATGATGTGCTTTTTCTTTTACTAACCTATAGGTAGTCACTAATTAAGTTAGGAAATAATTTGCTGATATTAGGATAGTAAATTGAAATTTCGGTTGATTTTCTTCTTTGACTTTCATTATATAAAACTTGCTTAAGACATTACTTAAACTTGTTTTAGAGTCATATTTTAATATTCTTAAGAGGATTTCTTTCAGAATGTATTTTTATCTGCTTACCATATTACCTAGAGCATACCCAGAGTGCTTTCCTCAATATTTCTTGTTAGTTAGATATTGTGGCATGACTATACAATGGACTGTTATTCAGCATTAAATCCAAATGAACTAATAGCACATGCACCAATTTGGATGCACCTCAGAATAAGTATGCTGAGTGAAAGAAGCTAGGCAAAAAAGTCTATAGGGTATGATTCTGTTTATGTAAAGTTCTAGAGAAAGAAAACTATACGCAATCTGTAGTGACAGAGGATTAGTGACTGCCCACAGATTGGGTTGGGGTAGGGCTCCAGGGAGGGCATACAGAGGGGTGCAAGGAAACTTTGGGCACCATAGATAAGAATATAAGAGAATATCATCAAATTTCACTTTGTAATAGTCTTTTCATCTGCATTGCGGAGAAAAGATTGAAGGGTACGAGACTCTAGCTTTTGGGACCAGTTAAAAGCTTCTAGAGTAAACCTGATGAGAGGTGTTAGAAGCCTGAAATTGTGGGCTAGTGGCAGTGAACAGGAGGGATGGGTTTGTACAATCTTATGAGGGTTAGTTGGTGATTAATTGGATATAGGAAAAAGAAATCTAGTATAACTTGATTCTAGCTGTAGAATTTAGTGGTGATGATTCACTAAGACAGGAAATAGAAGATCAGATTTGGTGGGGAAAATAATTTGCTTTTTTTTTTGGTACTGGGGATTGAACCCAGAGGCAATCTACCTCCAAGCTACACCCCCAGCCTGATTTTATTTCTTATTTGGAAACAGAGTCTCACTAGGTTGCTGAGAGCCTTGCTAAATTGCTGAGGCTGGCTTTGAACCTTCAATCCTCCTGTTTCAGCCTCCCAAGTACTAGGATTATAAGCGTGCACCACCACGCCCGGCTCCAATAATTTGCTTTTTTACTTGTTGAGTTTGCGGTGCCTGTAGTAAGTGTACATGAGGCATCCAGTAGGCTATTCAGGTATCCAGTACATGAGAGAAATCTAGGGTGAAGTTAAAGAATTGGTAATTGGTGGGAGTCCAGGAATCAGATAAGAGGTCTGAGTTGGAAACAGAGTAGTAGTAAGAAAGAATAGTATAGTGCACAGAGTGGATGCCTGGGTGTGTACCCTCCAGCCTTTAAGGCTGAGAAGAAAATGATAGGTTTGCAGAGGAGAATGAGAGAAGCAAGAGGAAAACCAAGGGGAGAAAAAATTTAAAGTAAGTAGTAGTGATTAGCAGATGTCAAATTACTGCAGAGGGGCTAGGGCTGTAGCTCAGTGGTAGAGTTCATGCTTTGTATGCATAAAGCACTGGGTTCAATCTCCAGCACCACAATAAATAAATAAATAAATAAATAAATAAATAAATAAATAGCTGCAGAAAAAGGTAAGATAAGAGTGAAATTGGAATTTAGCGACTGTAAAAGTAGTCCATTTAATCTTAACTAGATTGCATTATGTTGGGAAATTATTAGGAAGTGAAGAAGTGAGAAAGTGAGTATAGACTGTTTATCCCATGTTTGTTCAGGAGTAGCTGGTGGTTGAAGGGAGATATAGAGCAGACTGTTTTTTTAATTTAAGACAGAAGGACCTTGTTTATATGCTGAAGGGAAAGAATTGGTAGAGAAGGAATTGAAAATATTAAGAGAGAGGGATAGTTCTTAGTGCATTTATCTGAGGACAAATCATGAGAAGAATCTATGGCACAAATTGAGGAGAGCCCGGCAGAATGAGTATGTAGACAGATGTTTTGTTTGTTTGGTTTAAATTTTGAAGTAATTATTTATTGATTCGCATGGAGTTGCAGGACATTGATAGGGAGGCCCCATATACTCTTCCACCTCCTCCAGTGTTGTCATTTTCTGTAACTATAGTATGGTAACAAAACCAGGACATTTACATTGGTGTAATACGTTGTCTTCAGATTTCACTAGTTCTATACACACAGTGTGTGTGTTCTATGTGATTTTATCATGTGTGTAGATTCATGGTAGCTGTCCACACACTAAAGTTACAGAACTGCTCCATCACAAAGCTGCCTATACCCCACCTATCTTCTACTCCCTCCTGCAATATATCTCTAACCCTTGGCAACCACTAATCTGTTCTTCCTCGCTATAATATTCTTTCAAGAATGATATATAAGTCTAATCATGGAGTATGCAGCCTTTTGAGGTTGAATTTTTATCACTTAGCATAATTCCCTTGAAGTTCATCCAAGATGTTGTATGTATCAGTTGCTCCTTTTAATTGATGAGTAGAGTAATAGTCCATGCAGGAAGTTTTTTGTTGTTGATGTGGCATTCTACCTCTGAGCCACATCCCTAGCCCTTTTTATGTTTTGTTTTAAATTTGGAAACAAGGTCTCATTAAGTTTCTGAGACTAGCCTCAAATCTGTGATCCTCCTGTCTCAGCCTCCCGAGTACTGGGATTACAGGCATGCGCCACCATGCCTGGCTTCCAGGAAGGTTTTTAAAAGCTACTTGGACTTTGGTGATTTGAGGGAGATCTGATTCTTCTGTAGCACATCATTAGGGGTGGGTGGGACTGGAAGCAGTGGAAGGTGGGTATGAAGTAATGGGAATGGTCTCCTGCAGCTCTCAGTGCTCAGTGGATTCCTGTCAGGAGGAGAGCAATGGCCCTTGGGAAAATTCATGTGGCAACTCCTAGTGGAGGAGACACAGTGAAGGATCAGTCAGATGTGCTTCCTCCCAACTGGGTGCACATTTCATATGCCCTGTGCAGTGCCTCGACTTCCTTTGGATATGCTTAGGGAGCTGGTGGATAAGTTAGAAGAGTGGGGACATCCCAATAGAGCTTCAGAGAAAATGGAGTTGAAGTTGTAGCACATCTCATCTTGTTTTACACATTCTGTCCGTCAGGAGCCCATTTTCTACTTTCTGTTGACTAGTCTCAAGTACTAAAATGGTACTCAGTTTCATTTAGTCTACTTGGGTGAAACCCAGTAGACAAAACCAAGTTGTTTTCAATCTGGGCTGTTCTCTTGATAGGTCATTCTGTGATAGAGATTAATCTTTACCTGGGAAGATGAGGAGGACAGGCCAGTCCAAATTGTGTAGGGACGTGGTTCCTGCTGAGGGAGTCCTTTCGGCTGAGAGTAGTAATGATTAGTGATTAGTGATTGGCTGAGAATCTCCTTGTGAACATCCAAGGAAGGAGCTGCAGCAGCTGTGATGGACAGGTGCAGGCACACACCAGTTCTCAGCGCAGGTTGCTTAGGTGTTTCTGGCCTGTGACTTACCATGGGGAGGTGAAGACCGAGTTACTGCTTTGACTTGGTCTCCTACAGCTCTTTTATCTGTTGCTCTCAGGACACCTGCATAAGTGTGTTGTGAATTGTTCTAGCAGCAGCTGGTAAATCTTTTTCTCAGGCCTAATAGACATTTGTCAGTCATTAAGGATCCATCCAGATACCTCTGTAAATCCTCACACTTTTGAGTAACAAAATAGGATATTATTTTTCCCATAAAAAGTATAGTACCATATAATTGAAAATATTCAATAATCCCTCAAGCTACTGTTGAATCTGTATGTACTGGATTAATTTAAAAGCTGGTTAAATTAATTTCTTCCAAATTACATTTCTGTTTAGAGATCCAAATTTCCTATTCATATCCTTACACTGAATTGGGCATGTTGGTTTACAACTGTAATCCCAGTGCTTGGGAGGCCGAGACAGGAGGATCGCAGGTTTGAGGCCAGCCTCATATCCTTACACTGTAAAATCATTACAGTTGTAAGCATCTCTGAAATTTTGTCTTGTTGAAAAATATTTGAACTGACTGAAAAATATTTGTCTTGTTGAAAATATTTGTCTTGTTGAAACATATTTGCCAAAAAGTTTCACAAATACTTTAAATTTATTTGGAGTGTAGGGTGAACTGGTTAATACTTCAAACCATGACTGATTTGACATTCTGCTTTTTTATTTATCCAAAATATCTTTTTTAAAGATCATCACTTTCCTAGGCATCTTGACTTTTGTGACTGTCAGTGGCGATTGGCTTTCTCTTTATGATCATCTTTTATGCACATGCACACGTACATAAGATGCTGAGTGTTAAGGCTGTTGCACATTTGACTTGATTTTGATCCTAAGTAGTTGACTCTTTTCCATGTCAACTTTGTAACATCTGTCATATTTGGACCTCAGGAAAATAAGTAAATACTGTTTACCATTGCTTTTTGTCCTGAGTCATGAATAATTGAAATCAGAACTATTAAATTTGTGAATGTCATTCCTTTAGTGCACAACATTTTGGTGAGCAATTTAGAGAATATATGAAAATATTTTCTCTTTTGGAAAGCATTGGGCACACGTAAAGGATTCTCAGTTAAGTGTATTGTGCCACCTGCTTATAGTTACAGGGCCATGACATGGTAAGGCTTCCTCTCACTGTAGAATAGGCAAAGCGGTAGACTACAGTTCCTTGCATAGCTGGGGACTCTGCTCAGGAGTTCCAAACATCTTAAAAAGATCTTCAGTGGATGAGAAAAAAAATGAAAATAATGACTTACCTTCTTAATTTCCCGGATTCTTTCTCAGTTCTTCCTTAGATCAGTGGGTCTCAAATTTAACAAGCGCTGGAATCAGCTGAAGGCTTGTAAAGTCCCTGGTTACTGGGCTTCAGCCCCAGAATTTCTTTTTCAGTAGGTCTGGGCCCAAGCATTTTCATTTTTCAAACAAGTTTCCAAGCAGTTCTGGTGCTGCTGGTCCACTTTGAGAACCTTGCCTCAGATGCTGAGTATCCCAGTGTCCCAGAACCACCAACCCTGGTTCTGAATTAGGCCAATGAGGCAGGACATGTGTGGACAGATAACCATGTAGCGTAGAAGAAAGTGAAGCTGCTGGGAAAGTGGGTCTAAATGCTAAGGAAAGATGCAAAGGAAATCCTGAGCGTGTTAGGCCTGAATGTCGAAAATTCCTGCTTGTGATGTATTTATATCTGTGTATTAATGACCAATCAATCATTTGTTTATTATTGCTTGCTATAGTTCATCAAGTTCAAAGAGTTATTGGAATGTTACACTAAAAATATGCTTTTTTCCCAATTATTTTTCTTTATTTTAAATTAGCTGGCTTCCTGAGGCCCAGGTGGTCCAAAGAGCGCTGAGTTCTGCAGCTAACAATGTGTATCAGTATGGACGAGAATGGATAACCCACAAGGTAAGGGAAGAGCCCTTCTCATGGCTTTCTCTTTGCAGGGTCTTCACTCATGATTTCTTGCTCCGAGAAAGCATATATAGAGATTCTGTTTGGAACAATTTTCAGTTTTGTAATAGGCTTAAATCTACAGGTCGACAAGCAATACACAATGAAATTAAACCTTCTATACAATTGCATTGAATAGTTATAGTTGCTTGAACAGTCTGAGAGCTTGCTTATTTACTTTTATTTTCAAGGTAGATATGATTCATTATTTGTGTTTTAGGACAGAGTGATCACTAAGCTTGGGTGGTCAAGTAAGACTTTGTGGAGAAAAGGTATTAATGCATATTAAATCCTCTTATCTACCAGTAACTGCTTGGCAGTTTCCAATTGGTTTCATTTAATCTTTCCAAGTAAGCTGCAGTAGTCTGATTTATTTTGCCTGCTTTACAGATGAGGAAACAGATTCAACATGGCTAAGTAAATGCCTGATAGTGGTGCAGTAAATTGACTTCGAACTGATGACTAACTCCAAATCCTATTCTCCCTAACTGTAGTAAGATGGCAGTGTCTGCCTGGAATTGGTGTAAGTGCTTTCAGTGGCACTTGAGATAAACCTTGAAGGAAGGGCAGATCAAGGAAGAGTGTATTTTAAGAAGGTTCTTTACTTGTGTAAGCAAAGAAGCAGAGACTGGAGTGTGCTTGAGATGGCCTTCCTGAAGAGGAGGGAGCTGTGTCAAGGAGAAGCAAACCACAGAAAAGAAGCCCAGTCCTTGCAGTAAAGATTAGCCTCTGAGATAGGGATTTGGGGTATCCTTTTCCACCCTGGTATTGCTCATGAGTATAAAGGTAAATTGCAGTTTTAATATACTGATTGAGTAACTGGGGTCATCTAGTAATTGATAGGATTTGTTGCAGTGAGACTTGTGTCCAGAGAACTCTGAATATGTGATCCTAGTTCAAAAACAAACTCTCTCCCTTATCTTACAGAAGATATACTGTACATACATAGGTATGTTAATCTACTAACCTAAAGATGGGATTATAGTCTACTTCAAAGTTGAGAGAAAGGTATGTTATTGATTCTCTCAGGTCTGTCTCAGATAATTTAATCAGTTGTCACATGTTAATTCTTTAAACAAAAGTGTTTATTGAATAAGTGAAAGATAAATATGGATGAATATGTGGATACAGAGCTCAGAATTGTCACAGAAGGATGGTCCAGCCATTGCAGAAAGCTTTTAACCTTCTATAAACATGTTATTTTGCCGAAAGCATAGCATTTTATTCCTTTTTTTTTTTTTTTTTTGCGGTACCGGGGATTGAACCCAGGGGCGTTCTACCTCCGCGCTACACCCCCGGCCCTATTTTTTTATACTTTATTTTGAAACCGGGTCTCACGAAGTTGCGGAGGGCCTTACTAGGTAGAGAGAGAGAGAGACACACACAGGGAGAGAGAGAGAGAGAGAGAGAGAGCGAGCTGAGGCTGGCCCGAATCCTCCGGTCTTCGCCTCCCAAAGTACTGGGATTACAAGCGTGCGCCACTACGCCCGGCAGCATTTTATTCTTGACCTACATATTTGGTAAAATTTTTTGTCCTGGAGTTCTTACATTTTTGTGAAGAGGATAAAGGTAGGGAATTTTGGGTGGCTGGAATAATGCACCTTAAAAAAGTAGATTTCACATTACTTAGAGAAAAGAAATAAGTTTACAGTCTTTTGCTCAAGGTTCTAAAAGTGAAGAGAGCTGAAAAGGGATTTTTGATTTAGAAGACAAGAATAATCCCTAAAAACAACCATTGAATGTCTATCAACTGATGGATGAATCAATCAAAGGTGGTAGGTTTATATAATGAGATATTATTTAACCATATAAAAGAATAAATTACTGATAAATTAACCTTGAAATCATGCTAAGTAAAAAAAGCAGTCATAAAAGGCCACATGTGTATGATTTCATTTACATGAAATGTCCAGAAGAGGCAAATCTATAGAGACAGAAAATAGAGTAATAATTTCCAGGAGTAGGGGGATTCGGGAGGGATGAGGGAGCAACTGCTAATGGGTGTGGAGTTTCCTTCGGAGTGATGAAATATATTCAAATTAATTGTGATAATGGTTGCATAACTGCATAGACTGAAACCTATTGAATTGTATATTTACATGAGTGAATTGTAAGGCCTGTGAATTAAATATCCATGAAATTATTTTAAAGGGCTGCAGATGTAACTTTTTAATGAGCCTCAGACCTTATCTAGTTAAACATCATATAAGAAAAAGTTGGTTTTTAAGTAAAGTCTAGAGAAGATTGGAGCTAGGGGGAAATGCCATGCCTAGAAGCGTTTTTCAGGATGTGTTAGGTAAGGACAGAGAAGGTTCCAATCTGTCTGAGGCCAATTTACTTTATCAGCCTCATCTCCTATATCCCTACGTATTCTGGGTTATACTCAGGCCTCCCGGTGGGCTTTCCTCATTCAGCATCTTTGCTGAGTGGCCCTTTCTGCTTGGTATGCCCTTTCTAAAATGTATATCTGGAGAGATACTGCCCTGGGACAGCAAGAGAAAAAGAAGTATGTTTCTTCTGTCCTTTCTGCCATGACCAGAATTAAGAGCCAGTTCACAAACATGCTAGGCTTGGGACTAGGTGCTGGAGGAAAAGCAGCAAACCAGAGTTAGCACCCTCCCAGAGTGTGTACCATAGTGAAAGGAGATGATCAGGAAGTGTGCAGTCAGAAATGTCAGGTGCAAGCTGGGCGTGGTGGCATGTTTGTGGACTGGCTAGAATTATGTGACTAGAATTATGGAAGTTGGAAGAAATATATGGAAATATAACCCAAATGGTCAGATTTGGGTTATATTTTTGAGATTGTGCTAACAGAGATTACTTGTGGATTGGACTTATTTATTTATTTATTTATTTATTTATTTTTGCGGTACTGGCCTGGCGTGTGGATTGAACTTAGAGTATAAGGAAAGGAAGTTTTGGTTTGCCCAACTAGAGGGATAGCTGTGATGGAAAAGACTCAGAGGTGGGTGGTAGGTTTAGATGTGTGGGTAGATCAGTAATTCTGTTTGGGATTTATGTCGTTTGAGATGCGCATTAAATATCTGGGAGAGAGCTGCCACGAAGGCAAATGGAATACATAGCTGAAGCTCAGGGGAGTGGGTGGTGTTTGGAGAATCATCAGATGATGCCCGTGGAATTGGATGAGGTGGCCTCTATTAGTTTTCTAGGGCTGACATAGCAAAGTATCACAGACTGGGTGACTTGAACAACAGAAATTAATTTACTCACGTTTCTGGCTGCTAGAAGTGCGAGATCAGGGTACAGGCAGGTTTTTTCTGAGACCTCTCTCCCTGACTTCTAGATGGTCATCTTCTTCCTGTGGCTTCATATGGTCTCTCTGTGGATCTGTGTCCCAGTCTTTTCTTGTAAGGACACCAGTTATATTGAATTATGACCAGTGCTAATGGCCTCAATTTTACTTAACTACCTCTTTAAAAAATACCCTGTCTCTAAATACAACCTCAGTCTGAGGTATTGGTGGTTAGAGTTTGAACATGGATTTTGGGATGGACACAATCCAGTCCATAACATGTCCTGAGGAGAGAGTATAGATAGAAGAGGCCACAGAGAGACCTCTGGAGCACTTAACCTTTGGGAGGTCAGAGAGAGGAGCCAGTGGGCTGTGGACTTGAGATAGCAGGAAGACCAACCTGTGTGGCATTGAAGCCTAGAGACAAGCATATCAAGGAAGATTTGGTCAGCCTTGGCAAGTCTCCCAAGATCTCAATCAAGACGAGTACAGAGAACTGCCCCCTGCTTTTGGCATCTCCATTTAAAGATGAGGTTGTTTGGCCGGGCATGGTGGCGCACGCTTGTAATCCCAGTA
>PVJS01001961.1:58274-90133 GCA_004027185.1 Glis glis
AAAAAAAAAAAAAAAAAAAAAAAAAAAAGATGAGGTTATTTGCCTTCAGTTAGTTAATGCTTTCTTGCCTTTCACATGCAGAGAACATGCCATATGCTGTGCTTCAGTCATTCTTCTGATAGCAGTGTTAAGTCCTAAAGACTTTGTCTTCCTTGCAACTTGCAGTATGTATTGTAATGTTCTGCTGTGGTTGGTGGCACCATGATTTTGGAAATAATGTTTTATAACATGTAAAATTATGCCACACTGTCCTTTACTATAATACTTGTGGTATTTTGGAATTATTCACTGTTGTGCTAGGAGTGAGACTGCTAAAAGAGATGCCAGATTAAAATAATGTTTTATTGCATTAAAAGCCACTGTGTAGACAAGCTAGAATGGAGGCTAACTAACAATTTTAGGCTTCTGGTTGAGGAGATCTCAGAAGCTGATGGGAGAACTGGTTGTAGGAAGTCAGTAAGTATCTGCAGTTATGATATCTACAAGAACAATTTAAAGTAAAGGAAATTAGACTATGGGTATTTATGGTTTTTTTTAGTCATTTGAGGTAATTTGCTCTGTGAGGTATCCTTTGTTCATAGGTTGTATATATTGTATTTGAAAGAACATTAGAGAGTTTTTATCCTGACTCTGCCACTTAGCTGCATAACCTTGGGTCTGTCATAGACTCTTTCTAAATCCTTTTTCTCATTTTAAAAGAACAAGGTGATAGGGAGTCTGAGGCAGGAGGATTGCAAGTTCCAGGCCAGCTTGGGAAACTTAGCAAGACCATGTCTCAAAATAAAATAGAAAGGTCTGGGGATGTAGCTCTGTAGTAAAGCACCCTTGGGTTCAATCCCCAATACTACTAAAAAAAGAAGAGAACAAAGGTAAGACAGAAGGCCGGGCGTGGTGGCGCACGCTTGTAATCCCAGTACTTTGGGAGGCGGAAACCGGAGGATCCGGGTTCGCGGCCAACCTCAGCGCGCATGCACGCGCGATCGATCGATTGATCGATCGATCTCTCTCTCTCTCTCTCCTCTCTCTCTCTGTCTGTCTCTCTTTCTCTCTCTCTACCTAGCGAGGCCCTCCACAACTTCGTGAGACCTGGTTTCAAAAATAAAGCATAAAATAATAGGGCCGGGGGCGTAGCGTGGAGGTAGAACGCCCCTGCGTTCAATCCCCGGTACCGCAAAAAAAAAAAAAAAAAAAAAAAAAAGGTAAGACAGAAGCATTTTCTTTCCTTTTTTTGGTTCTGGGCATCAAACCCCAGGCTTTGTGTGTGCTAGCCAAGCAGTCTACCACTGGGCTTCTCTCCCAGCCCAACAAAACCATTTTCTAACTCTTGGAGTTGTTGTAAAGATCTCATAATGTCGGTAAAAGCCATTTATAAATTGTGAAAGGCTTTGCAGAGATAGATGGCTTTTGTTATATTCACTAATCTGTGTCTGGTTTATGAATAAATCAGTTAGTATCTATAAGGTCAACATCAAGTGGAGAAAAGATAAGTAAATACACATTGTAAACCAGTATGGAAAATTGATCACTCTCTCTCATCACTAAAGGAAAAAAGAGTAAATAATTACCATTTTACACCTACTAAATTATCTAAAAGTTTTCAGTTAGCCCATGAGGCCTTGGGAAAATTGGTGTGACCATACAATGTTGGAAAATATTAATTGGTACAGTCTTTATAGAAGACTGTTTAGCAATGCATAATCCAAGCCATCATTTTCTTTGATTCTTTTTCATTTATCCTACTATTAGTGGTAAGAAAAAATAGCTAGGTATAAAGATGTTCACTGCAGTATTATATATGCCATTAAAATTGGGAAATACCTATATTAGTGGGTAATGATTAATTAATACTAGAACCTAATGAACTAATATGAAACTATTAAATAAGGTTATGAAAGCTAAAGATGAAATGCTTATGATACAAAAGAGAATACAGGTTTCTAAATATTATCTGTAAATAGGCTGAAAGTTGCAGAAGCGGAAAAATGGGAATAGTTGTATTAAGGACAAATGAATATTTGTCTTTTAGAATTGCTTTTAATATTATGATGGGATTTTAATGAGAAGTAGGATAAGATATTATAATGAGTATAAGTTATATTGTCAGTTTACTTGGTTCCTACAAACCCAGAATCCAGTCTGATCAGACATAGTTATCTCAGACCTGATATCTCTCAATAAGCAAACTAAGGGAAGGACTTGTGTTTATGGCTAAGGTCCTGGACTTTTACTTAAAGCTCTGTGGTAATTCTTAATAATAGAGATTCATGTAACAGGAGATGGCTATATAATGGATGGGCACTGGGGACATAGGGAGAAGATTTTCTCTGGGTAGATGGGATCAGATGGGTCAGTAGGCATAGCTTCATCTGTACTGTTTTCTCATTACCTGGGGAAGCTTTCTTAGAGACCTGAAAATAGAGGAAAGAAAAGAGAAGTAAAAGATGAGAGAGGAACATTAAGGAATAGAATATAAGAAAATAACATAATATGGCTAGAGATAATTAAATAGTCTGGGACATTTTAATTTGGTTTGAACAAATGAAGACCCAGCATATATTAAATCTTACTGAATTGTTGCCTGGAATAGTAAAACAGATTAATCTCTATTTTTTCCTAGCTTCATAAAATTCTAGGAGATAAAATGAACAATACTGCTGTAATTGAGAAGCAAGTACTAGAACTCTGGGACAGACTATATCATTCTTGGTTTGTAAAGGTAAGTTATTTTAGCTAAGGATTTCCATTGTAAGTATCATCCTCGCATGTGTTTGTGTGTGTGTGTGTTTTACTGGGGATTGAACCCAGGGGCATTCTACCTCTGAGCTACACCCCTAGCTCTTTTTCACTTTTTTATTTGAAACAGGGTCTTGCTAGGTTGCTGAGAGTCTCACTACATTGCTGAGGCTACTTGAACCTGTTTATCCTCCTGTCTCAGCCTCCAAAGTACTGGGATTACAGGCGTGCGCCACCATGCTGGGCAACATGTCCTTTCATTTTATAGACTTATTGACTCAATAGGATTGTTTTGACATTGGAATTTTATTTATTGAAATTTTTAAATTTCAAGATCTTAAGCCTCAGGTCATTAAAAGTCATCTTGTGTTGATGGTTTGTCTCTGTGGCATAACCTGTTCATCCATCTGGTGTATCAGTAGTCTGTCTTCTGCTCATTATTGTAGACAGTGTCTTGTCCTCTAACTAGCTCTGTGCAGTAGAAATGTAATGCAAAATACATATTTTTTTCTTTTGGTGCTGGGGATTGAACCCGGGGCCTTGTGCATGTCTACCACTGAGCTATACCCTCATCCCCTGCAAGCCTCATGTGTGCTGTTATTTTTTCTAGTAGTTACATTAAGTGATTAAAACAGATGAAATTAATTATAATAGTATATTTTATTTAACCTAATTTACCCCAAGTACTATCATTTCAATATGTAATCAATAGAAATAATGAGGTATTTTATATTCGTTTTTAAATACTGTCTTCAAAATCCAGTTTGCATTTTGCAGCAGCAGTACATCCCAGTTTTGGGGCTAGCCACATTTTAAGTGCTGAGTAGCCACATGTGGATAGTTGCTGCTATTTTGGACAGTACAGTTCTAAACATTAAGAACATTTCTTTTTAAGGAAGTGGAAATAGATCTAAAAGTTTAGAGACCACTATTTTATTTTTTTATTTAATTTATATTTGCGGTACTGGGGATTGAACCCAGGGGCATTCTACCCCCAAACTATACCCCCAGTCCTAGTTTTTATTCTTTGTTTTGAAACAGGGTCTCACTAAGTTGCGGAGGGCCTCACTAAGTAGCTGAGGCTGGTCGCGAACCCGGATCCTCCTGTCTCAGCCTCCCAAGTACTGGGATTACAAGCGTGCATCACCATGCCCGGCTCAGAGACCACTATTTTAAATCAACCTTGTATGCTGTTTGTGCTTATGTCCTTTTACTTCAGAAGTTACATTGAAAGTAATAGAATTTTTCACCAAATATAAAAATGATGGTTTTGAAAGAAGCTTGGGCAACTGAGCCATGGTCCACCAGGTCCAATGGGCCGTCAGGAGCCCTGCTATGTGTGGGAGGGCAGAGGTGGTTTTTCTCGAGTTGATGAAAGGAGAGGAGGTTCTTGGTTCTTTGTTATAGTCTCCTCCCTCCCTCTTTTGTTTTGTATGGGAGATCTTTCTGCTTTTGTTGTTGAGAAGGGGCTCACGGTGTTGCCCAGGCTGACCTCAAGCTGCTGGGCTCAAGAGATCCCTGCCTCAGCCTCTCAAAGAGCTGGGAGTACAGGCACACATCACCACACCTGGCCTCTGTATGGAAGGTTAATAAAGGAGATGAGGAGGGAGAAATAAAGCAAAAATGGGAAGCCAAGAAAAAAGTGAAAGTGAATGCTGTGTTAGCAGACTTTTGTGAATATTAATAAAGTGTGTTTAGAAGTGTATTTAGGAGGGAAGTACTTGAGCCAGCCTTTGACATGGTACCTAGAATATAAATGGAAAAATATATTTTGGGGCTTTAGATGGAGTTCTTAGTTGATTTCTTCAATAATGCAAGGTTTTTCACCTCTGAGTACTTACTGAAGTGTATAAGTGCACCTAAAGCAAAATGGGACATTTATGCTCCTTATTCTTCAGCTTAAGATGGAAATTTCATGTGTGAACTGTGTTATTCCATAGAATGTAACACATTCCGGAAGGCACAAAGGGCACAAGATGCAAGTGAGTCGTCAGAACAGCTGGCTGGGAGACATTCTGGACTGGCAGGATATCGCCTCCTTTGTTCATGAGAACATTGAGACGTTTCTCTCGGTAAGACATGGTAGTTATAGTTAAACTAGACTAATATGTAAAAACAGAAACTCTCATTCCAGATTTTCTTTACCCACATGGAGGCCTTCACTTACCCAGTTTATAGTGTCATGACATGTATAGGTTCAAGAGTTCTAATGCACTAGGAATATTCGAAAGCCCTAGTTCTCAGGTGTGGCTCCCCTGGTACTTGCCTCAGTGAAGCGTAACCAAGAGATGCTGAATATTGAAGCACATGAATGATGCTTGCGCACTCAGATTCTCAGATAGATATCTCCATCCCCCAGGCTGATCAGAATGTCCCCAGCTGGACCACTAGAGAGGGGTCTGCTTTTCTGGTGGGTGAAGCCCTTAACATATGGAAATATGGTTCCAGTTGTATTAGGGAGGCTCAGTATATAAAGGCTTAACTTGTTATCTTCCCCCTGCTGTCCCACCATGCGCCACACCCCTCTACGTTCCTGCAGCATTGCTGAGTGTTCATTTCCGCTCTGCATCATTCTCGAGCAGACTTTGTGAGGTGTCCTGGCATGTGGCTATTCACAGAGATGACAAGAATTTTCTTGTGAATAAACTTGTGACTCATGAAATTAACAAAAGTTGAGGTTTGCAATGTTATATTTTTAAACAGTTGAAGTTAAAAGTTGAAGTTTTATCAAAGTAATACATGCCCATAGCTGAGAAGTCAATGCTTTTAAAATTTTTATTAAAAAAAGGTAGCGCCTGCTCTGTGCCTCCAGCGACAGTCTCCAGGAATAGCTGTCAGTTCCAGAGGCAGCTTTCTCTGGGTGTTTACCTCTAAATTTCTAAAATAATGTTTTCACTCCTCTTTCTTGTTTTGCCATTTTAGGTATTATATTTTGGCTTCCAAATATGGAAGACGAAGGTAAAGATGTGACTTTCTTACAGGTCCTTCAATGCCTTCTTATACCTCCTTGTGATTTTCTTTCAATTCCTTCTGCCCCTACCCTGTGCTTGCACTCACTCTCTTCCCTTCCTCACACTCAGCCGAGATGGCTGTATCAGGTTGGAATTAAATCTAGAAATTCTTGTCCTTCAGGGTTTATTTTATGGAGTTTTTGTTTTGTTTTTAAAGAGAGAAGGACTCACTGTGTTTTTGTTTTTGTTGTTTTTGGTACTAGGGCTTGAACCCAGGGGCATTCTACCTCCAAGGTACACCCCCAGCCCTTTTTATTTATTTTATTTTTTTATTTTGAAACAGGCTATCACTAAGTTGCTGAATCTGTCCTCAAACCTTCTGTCTCAGCCTCCCAAGTACTGGGATTACAGGCATTTGTCACCATGCCTGGCTTCCCTGTGTTTTTTTTTTTTTGCGGTACCGGGGATTGAACCCAGGGGCGTTCTACCTCCGCGCTGCAGCCCCGGCCCTATTTTTTATACTTTATTTTGAAATCGGGTCTCACAAAGTTGCGAGTTGTGGAGGCCTCACTAGGTAGAGATAGAGACAGGGAGAGAGAGAGAGAGAGAGAGAGAGAGAGAGCGAGCGCGCGCGCGCGCTGAGCCTGGCCGCGAACCTGGATCCTCCGGTCTCCGCCTCCCAAAGTACTGGGATTACAAGCGTGTGCCACCACGCCCGGCCCCTGTGTTTTTTAAGAGTCAGAGATTTACCGTGTTGCTCAGGTTGGCCTCAAACTCCTGGCCTCAATTGGTCCTTCTGCCTCAGCCTCCTGAGTAGGCACCATTCCAGGCTATTTTATGTTTTTGATAATCCCTTACCTCTGTTTTGTCTAGTCCAATGGTTCTCCAACATTTTGGTCTGAGGATTCCAAAGTGCATATTTATCCATTAATTAAATAATAGCATTACATGTTAACATATAGAACATGCTTTTAGTTTATGAAAAATACTGTCCTCTAAAATTAAAAAAATTTTATTGGGAATAGTGGCTTTCATTTAATATTTGCTAATCTGTTTAATGTCTGGATTCTCATATCTCCTATGCCTTCAGTCTGTTGGGATCTTTTTGTTTTGATTGAAGTATATAAAAAACATCCAGCCTCACACAGGTATCTAGTTGGAAAAGAGGGGAATCTTTTAACAGCTTTTAATTATGGCTATTCTTCTTTGATACTACACCCAAACTCAGCACATGATGTTTTTAAAAGATTAGTTGTAGTGTGAAATTTGAAAGCATATCAATGAACTTTTTGTACTCTGATGTATATTAAAGTCCTTGGTGAGGAATGTTTCTTTACTTTGTATACTTTTATAATAAACACTGGTCATTTGAAATATTGGTTCACAAATATTGGTTCATATAAAAATATTTGATATGTTTTCTTAAACAGTTTTTTAAAAATCACATTCTTGAGCCGGGTGTGGTGGCCCATGCTTGTAATCCCCAGTACTTGGGAGGCTGAAACTGGAGGATCACAGGTTCATGGCCAGCCTCAGCTACTTAGTGAGGCCCTCCGCAACTTAATGAGACCCTGTTTCAAAATAAAGAATAAAAAATAGGGCTGGGGCTGTACCTCTGAGGTAGAATGCCCCTGGCTTCAATCCCCAGTACTGTGGACAAAAAAAAAAATCACATTTTTTATGATCACCACCTACTTTGTGAGAAAAAAATTTAAGAAGCTGTCATGGTCACAGTGACCAGTATAAATTTCCAACATTATGATTTTTTTTCTTGAAAGCTCAGATCTTATTGTTGAGAGCAAATAACTGTCAGTGGTTTCCTTGAAGTAACACTATTTTTGAGAAAACTTCTGCGACACACCAAGTCTACCAGATCTTTTATGTAGAAATGGTGTTCAGTGAAAAGATAGTTCCGCTCCCAACTCAGCCAAACAAGTGCTTCTCCTGGGAGGGCTGTTGCACTTCAGTGGTAGCAAGAGTGCATGATGCTTCCCACCTCCTCACACAGCAGATTAAAAGACAGGCACTCAAAGGTTGATACTAAGTAAAATAAATACTTCTTACTACTGCAGAGAGGACATTCCTAAGTGCAGCTGGGGCTGAGTTTGTGGTGGAGGAGACGGTGAACCCTGGGGCACCTAGGTGCCGCAGCCCTGACTCCTGCTTGTCCCCAGCAGTCCTACCCGCCATCGATCGTCTTTGCACCATCAGTGCAGATGTCCACATGAGAAAAAGCAAATATTTGATATTATTACAAAAATAGTTTGACCTCACAGACCCTCAGAAGGACCTTGGGGACTACAGTTGCCCAGGAGGCACACTTTGAGCGCCACTTGTCTGACTTTCTAGAAGACCATTTAGTCAGATGTTGGGCTCCTGATGTGGGCTGCTTAAATTTTAAAACATCTTTTCTGTTTTCTTTCTTACAGGCTTTTCCTTTTTATTCCCTGAGAAATAGCTTCAACTTTACTTTTGAAACCTTGATTGAATTTTTAATTTCTGAGATCATACTTGTGATATCCAACAGCTCTTTCTTATATAGTGAGCCTTTCTTTTTTCTTTGAGAATATTACAAAATTTAAAAAATAATCTACTGCCCTCTCTTGGCTCTAAGTTTCTTTAAACTTTGCTTTTCTCTTACATCTTTGAGGCTGTCCTCAAATGTCTGGTGACCTTTGGTAGTCTGTTACTTTTTAAGAGTGAAACACCAACAGCTAGTTGGAAGGTGCCAGCCAGGTCAGCTTGACCCAGCGGTCAACAGGTGCCACCCAGTTTCATGGGCCTCCCAGGGAGCTTTTTAATGCCACTGCATGTGCAAGAACAATACATTTGAATGTTTGTTTTCCCCTGAAATTCAGGTGTGCTAACTAAAAGTTATTGCATCCTTTTTTTTGTCTTGTGTTGAGCCTATAAATAGTTGAATTTTAATGGATCTGTTACTGACAGATGAAGTGATGTTATTGAATCAAATTAAGATAGATGATACAGAAAAATTATTTAAATTTTTATGGAAGGTAGCAGTTTTTAAAACTAAAACAATTTAGCCATGTAGGCAAAAAATAAAAATAAAAAAGAAGGTGCAATTCTTGAATGTCCAAACACATTTAAATGTTGAGTAGTGGACAGTTCAGGGAATAGATGATGATTTAGTGGTTTTTCTATTAAATATTTTATAACAAATATTGTGCTAAGTGCTTTACAAATATTTTCTCATTTAATTCTCATAAAGATTCTGCAAAGCCATTATAAATTGCCTTCATTTAAATAATAAATAGGCTCAGTAATATTAAATTGCCTGGTATGAACAGTTAATATTCAAACTCAGTTTTTTTCCCTTGGCTCCAGAGACAGGGCTTTTGCTGTAGTACTACATTATCTTCCATACTGTATTTCATCCTCTAGAGAACTCTACACTTCTTAGTCTCATACCTTTGTGTTTTTGTTTCCTTTTCCAGTGGTGTAGTAAGTAGGCAACTCAGAGCTAGTCTCATTCATGCAGTCTTTCCAGGGTATTTCAGAACACATTGAGGTTCCCCTACATTTTCTCTTATTTTGATCTCTGTGTCCTGCAATATTCTGTTCTTCTGCTTTTCTGAACTGCTGCTTTTGAGTCTTTATTGGTTCCATAGAAGGTAAGACTAATGGCTCTCAATAAATACCCAGGTAGCCAAATTAATAATTGAAAGGTTATTTGGTGAGCAGTAGACACAGAGTGAAGGGATGCAGAACAGCTGGAGGATGGTGACGCCTCCTTGGTCATTTCTTATCCACAGCAGAGTCCACCTGTCATGAAACATTGCTTAGGTGGGTCTCCTGGCCTTTTTGTATACATTTCATGACCAGCTATTCTGTTCTTGACATTCCTTCAATTATGTTGCTATCCTTGATTATCTCTAAGCCTGGATCATGTTTTCTACTTTTGACCTAGGTTATGTTAATTTTCTCTTTTTAAGCCTGGCATATAAATTAGAACTACTTTACTCTAAGGGTAAACTTAATTGTCTAGAAATATCCTTTTTTTCTCTTTTCTCGGTCTGATTCCCTTTCTTTCAATCAAGAAAGGTTGATTGTTGTTGATTGATTAATTCTAAGATTAATATATTCAGCTAATTTCTTAAGAATTACCACAAGGTATTTTCAGTAAGTATGACCCAGAAACTATTTAAAATTTTTTTGATAAAAATTCCAGAATGACTAAGCCCCCAAAGGCAAGCTTTTTCAAAATCACAAATAAAGGCATTGTTGGTTTGTTTCTGGAACCAGTGGCATTGTTCATTCATTCTTTATCCCACAAGGTCAAACAGTCAGTCATGCATATTTTCATAGGCATCGTGAAACATTTTCAAGATTTTTATGTAAGGAGTTTTTGTAAATGAAACCAGCCTGTTGAAGTTCTCTTAGGAAGACTGAGCTGAGGTTTACTAGAAATGCCAAGGGCAACAAAATGTGCCTTTATAAATGAGGCATTTGAGGTAGGGAAGGAATGGATGGGCCTTTCATAGAACAGATGGTATAACTTGAACATATGACAAAAAAACAGAGCTACTGTTTCAGAAAGGGCACCAGGATAGAAACCAGGCGCTATGAGTTCTGGTCCTAGCTCTATTCTACTTCTGAGCTCTGTGCCCTTGGGCAAGTTTGTAAAAACCTCTGAGCTTCAGTTTGTATGTCGAAGACATCGGTATGATAAGAGTGTCGTGGAAACTAACATCTTGAAAACTAACTGGAAGGTGTTTGCCTGATCATTTGCTTCCACGTTTTTCATTAAGAAGGAGGATAGAGCAGGCATTATCATGAGGGAATTTTAAGTTCCTGAAGAGAGGCAATGAGAGCATGCAGGTGGGCCGTAGATATTGCACATCTTCTTTTAGGCATGTTTATCTATGAATAACCATCACCTCTGTATCTGGTTCTAGTGAATTTGCAAGTGATGGAACACTGAGGTCAGTAGGTCTCAATACAAAGATAATTGACCATCTCAGGAAAGGCTCTGCCCTTGACCCTATCTGTTCATTACTTTTATTGTCACGTAATGGTCATTGAAGCAATACTTTTTATATTTGTAGTTGAATCTAAAATGGGAAGAATGGAGGGTAGGCAGCTAATACAACAAATGCTAGAACTTTATGGCCTGCACTTATAATTCTACAAGATAAATATACAAAGGTTGTATTCTGACATTTCCTCTTGTAACCATTTTCATGTACATTCCATTTTTACATAGTTATACTATATACAAAATTTTTATATGCTCCTTTTAAATTTAGCGTTATATAATAAAATATTTTTTGTTAGGGTAGAGATGTTTCTGATAACTGCATAATACTATCTGAAGTGAATTCACCATTGTTACTTAATCTTTTCCCTTACTATTGAACATATGGATGTTTTTTATTGATTTTCCCCTTCATCACAGTAGCCCTCAGTAGTAAGGCACTGTGTTGAAGGCACACTAGATGGCTGTCACATCTCCTTTCTGGAGGATTAGTTCTGACATCAGCTTTCCCTCCTCGTCAGATCTTGGAGTCCCTGTGGATTGTTATGAGCCGGAACGTGAGCCTGCTGTTTACCACGGTCACCACGCTCCTGACCATCCTCTTCTACAGCGGCACTGCCCTTCTCAACTTCGTACTCTCCCTGGTATGTATGTCTAGATGACGACATGTCACATTTACTTCTCCACTAAAGCATGCATTTGCAGATGTCTATTTTCCTGTAGTTTCCCAAATGTGATTTTTTAGGAGATACTATCCTTTGTTTTGCAGATAATTTTCCTGACCACACTATTTTATCTATTAAGTTCCAGTGATGAGTACTACAAGCCAGTGAAGTGGGTGATAAGCCTGACACCACTATCTCAGCCAGGCCCTTCCTCTAATATTATTGGCCAGTCTGTGGAAGAAGCTATCAGGTAGGGATAAGGCTTATGCTTTACTTCCTCGTTTCATCAACTGCTTTCCATAAGAAGCCTGTTTTCTGCCTTGAGCTTCTTAGCATTCATTGCTGAACTAGTGGCAGACTCTGGTATTCTCAAGATTTTCAGAGGATCCTATGAGAAGTGCACAAATTAAAAAAAGACTCCAGTTTGATATCCTACCATTCAACCTATGATTTACAAAGATATCATGTCCGCTTCCGTCACTGTCTATCTGTAAACTCTGGGTCTGCTCTGTCATCGTGTCACTTGCTTGAGAGAACCTCCAATTCCACCACTTTGCCCCCTCAGAACCCTCCCCTGTTCTCAGGAGTTCTGTGTTGAATCCAGGAGGGGAGTAGATGGCCTCCCTGTGTCATCTTCTCTCCCTGGGCAACCAGGCTGTGCCCTCTGCAGATATAGGTTGGACACTGGAAATGCAGTCTTTGATTACCTCTGAGTCACGTATGCTCTCTGTGCATGGTAGGCTCTGGCCAGAAATTTTCGTCATGACTCTGTGGTCCGTGTATTGCAAGCTTGGTTTTCAAATGAGATTCTTCAAGCCGGGTGTGGTGGGGCACGCTTGTAATCCCAGTACTTGGGAGGCTGAGACCAGAGGATCCGGGTTTGTGGCCAGCCTCAGCTACTTAGTGAGGCCCTCTGCAACTTAGTGAGACCCGGTTTCAAAATAAATAAAAAAATAGGACTGGGGTGTAGCTCGGAGGTAGAATTCCCCTGGGTTTAATCCCAGTGCCGCAAAAAAGAAAATAAATAAATGAGATTCTTCTCCAACTTTTACACCCCATAATCTTTTTCTTGGCCCCCCTTTTTTTCTTCTTCATCATGTCTGGTAGGGAGAGACCTTTTGTAGTCCAGGCCTCTTTCAGCTTTCCCCATTGCTTTCCTCTCCTTGCTTATTAACATGACTATAGATTTTACTTTCTCTGAACAGATACTCAAGTTAAACCACAGTACCATCCATTAGAGTTCTTTAGAGTAACTTGTTACTCAGGTAGTTCTAAACTTCTGTTAAAAAAATACCATTGTTTGGCTGGGTGTGGTGGCACACAACTGTAATACCAGCTACTTGGGAGACCTATGCAGGAGGATTGTAAGATGGAGGCCAGCCTGGGCATCTTAGCAAAACCCTAGCACAAAAACAAGTAAAAAGGGCCGGGGATGTAGTTCAGCATTTGTGAGGCCCTGGGTTCAACCCCCCCCCAAAAAAAAATTCCCTCAAAAGAGACAGAGAGAGAAGAACAACATTGTTTGGAATTAGTCATCTATAGAAATTTTGATTTGACCTGATAAGCCTGTCTAACTGATCTTGCCTTACTTTTTCACTGTATTCTTGTAACAGCCTGGGTAAAATCTTCATCAATACTTTGTTTCCTTGATTGGATATTAAGTGGGATTTTAAAACAATGATTTTAGCACCTATATAGTGCCTTCCAGTGTCCACATGGGGCCATCTCTATAAAGATTGCAGGTGTGGGAGTTGATTTAACACAGACAGAGTGATGCCATCTTCAAGACAGTGTCAGCTGTGGTGTCCCTTCCAAACCTGTGTGACCCTTGGTTATCATTCTTACTGGGTAAATGAAATGATGAAAACAGTAGGCTGTCTCTGTTTATCTAAGTGATAGTGTTCGGACTCAAAAAAGCTTATTATACAGATGCTCTACCATATAGGAAAGACACCTTCTGTCTTCCCAATAGGATGAAACTACTGACAACCATTCCAGAGGCTGGCAGCGTGACATAAGCCAAGCCATGCAGAAAAATATCTACCTTGTTCATGAAGAACTTTAAAAAAGACATGCTTCATTTTCTTAAAGTTACCTTCATTGGCACTGATTCTTACTTTCACAGAAGGTTTCTGTTTTCAATCATAGCTCGTGAATTTTCTCTTGTCTGCTTTCTTAGAGTGAACTACTTGCCACCCATCCTCTAAAATGTCTGTCATTGAATCACTTTTGTTTTTTTTTTTTTTGTACCAAATATGCTGCCTCTTTTGTTTTAAACTTAATTCCTTTAATTTGTGGCTGCTAGTAAAGTGGTAAGGAGAGCTGCGATTTGCACGTAGGTCCAACTGATTGAAAGCACAGTCCTGTTATTTATTCCATGACGCCTCCTTCCAGGAGGAGCTGGTGGGGGAAGATTATGAACTGAATGTGCAGTACTGTTGAGATCATTCAAGTGGACGCATGCAGCTGGTGGCTAGTCATGCAGGTCTTCTGATCAGGGAGACTTTGTGATTAGAAAGAGTCCTGTCATCTACACCGATATGAGGAAATGTACCTTTTGCAAATTAGATTTGCCCTATCTTCGGGAGTGTATGCACTATTTATGCACTTTGCCAGTAGCTTGTATTATGATTCCAAAGTATACTGGGACACAACCCATTCATTTTTTTTTAAAATCATCTTGACAAGCCTCAGTACCAGAACTATAGTCCTGTTGGTTCTCAAAATGATTGGTTTTTAGGAATTTAATATATCTGGTACAGACTAGAGAATGTATTATAGCCTGGGCCATTTTTCTTACTAAAGCTACATCGTTATATAAATTAAAGATTATAATTCAAGATGATATTTTGCAGTATAAGTCCTTTGGGCTTTTTCTTTACTAGATCATATTCAAGACTCGAAATGTACAGGTTTTGCATGGATTCCTTTCAGAAACCTTCCCATAGAGAGAAGAACCAGAGAGTTCTGTTTCTTTCTTTTTTTTTTTTTGGCCGTACCCGGGATTGAACGCAGGGGCATTTTACCTCCGAGCTACACCCCCGGCCCTATTTTTTATACTTTATTTTGAAACTGGGTCTCACGAAGTTGCGGAGGCCCTCACTAAGTAGAGAGAGAGAGAGAGAGAGAGCGCTGAGGCTGGCCGTGAACCCGGATCCTCCGGTCTCCGCCTCCCAAAGTACTGGGATTACAAGCGTGTGCCACCACGCCTGGCAAGAGAGTCCTGTTTCTAAGAGCTTTTGTCAAGTCTTTCATTCTGAAGGATTGTGTTCATGAAAGAGAATGTTTCTTCATGGAGAGAGATTTTAAGAGGAAAAGTGTTATTCAAATGAATATGAAAATACTGTAATGTTGTTAAAGTACACTTTGGTCTGTAAATTATCAGCGATACCAAATTTCGTGAATAACAGTCATTAATCATCATCAGTGTTTCAGTTAATGGAAACTATTCAACTCACTCTATATGATCCATTAATAAGTTAAAAGTGGAATGAAATTGGGGTTTACCTGCATGATCAGACTGTGACAGTGCTTGTCCCTGAGGCTTTGCCTTCTGACATGTGTGGCTTCGTTATGAGCACTGTGCCATTGAATTTTTGAACCTTAATTATTATTTTAATTCTGAATCATTGTCCTTCTAAATTGAATACTTTTGTGACTGGGTTTCGTGTCATGAAGTTTTGAGTTAGTGGCATGCACCCTTTATCCCCAAACCATTTTCCTCCCTTTAGCAGCATGCTGTCTCCTGAATGTGCACATCACACCCTTCTTCCCCGACGCTCCCATTCTGCTTGCTCTGGTGGAGATATTGCACATTACTAAGTTGCATGTTGTCTAGGCCTCAATGCAATTTAGTGTGTGTGATATTTTCACATGAGTGCATGCACACGGGTATGTCTCTTGCTTGCTGGGATTACAACTTTTTTTTCAGTGCTGGTGGGTGGAAGTCCTGCTGATGAATTAGATGGGAGAATGTGTGTACTGTAAGACTTGGATTTGGAAAGAGAACATGCTTCCCACCTCTGCACCCAAATTGTGGAGAATTAAAAGTATTGTGGTTAAAAAAAAAAAAGGTCAGCATTGATCCTTTAGCAAATCAATATTTCCATTTTTTTACTTTGAGCAAACTAATACTTATTATAAAGAAATTTTCATGGATTTAAGTGTATAACAATATTTGTTTAAATTGAAATGTTTAAGGGAAAGTTTAAAGCTATAAAAAAGCGTTTTCGTTTACTTGAGATCTAACTGAAATAAAGAAGGAAAATCTCATGCATTAAATTAGCTAAAGTTCTTAAGTTTCTAGTGAAAAGAGCCTTAAAAACTTTGTCTTGCCAAGCATGATGATGCATGCTTGTAATCCTAGTACTTGGGAGACTTGAGGCAGGAGGATCACAGGTTCAAGGACAGTCTCAGCAAGTAGTGAGACTCATCAACCTAGCGAGACCCTATTTCCAAATAAAAATTTAAAAATTGGGCTGTGGGTATAGCTCGGAGGTAGAATGCCTCTGGGTTCAATCCCCAGGGCCACAAACAACAACAACAACAACAACAACAGCAAAAAACCTTTGTCTTATATGTTGTTTCTCATTGTGATGCTTTTAAAAATTGCCATTCGTATTAATGGGCTTGTAATAGAGCTAGTTTTGAGATACAAATGTTCACTATTTGTCTCTAATCAAAAGAACCCCTTGTTATGTTTTTAGCATTAGAGTAAGCATCTGTGATCAGTAGGCATTGTCAAGGACACAAAACATGTATTAATGGTATAAAAATACTGAATTAATACTACTGTCAGAGCCTCCAGATGCGCTGAGGTGATGACAGTGTTGTATGCTTCTGTCTATGACTCAGAGTTTCAGTGGGGACAGAAGATTTCCATGCAAACAGCTCTTCCCTGTACCCCTCAGTTGCTTTCTGGGTCGGAGGGCACGGCATGACCATTTCTTGCTGGAAATCCATTGTTGACCAGATTTCTGTGCATTGTACAGAGGAGCTGGGTCTCTGGGCCAGATAAGCCAGAAGGGAGAGAGAGGGAGATGTAACTTAAGAGAGGTTAGCTCTACAGACATACCTCGGAGGTTCTGTAGATTTGTTCAGTTCCAGTCCATCACAATAAAGTGAGCTACATGAATTTTTTGGTTTTCCAATGTATATTAAAGTTATATTTATACTACACAGTACCCTATTAAGTGTGCAATAGCATTATATCTTAAAAAATCCCAATGTATATAACAGTTAAAAATCTTTCTTGCTAAAAATGCTAATAAAAATCTGAACTGTTGAAAAATGGGTCTGATACATTTGCTTGACACTGATTTGACATAAGCCTTCAATTTGCTTCACAATGTCTGCAAAGCTCAATACACAGCAAAGTGCAGTAACTTGAGGTGTACCTGTAATCAGGGACCTGGGAGCGCTTTTCCCCGTCGGTAATTGTATATGCTGTATTGTCTCTAGAAGCTTGTGGTCCCTCTCCGTTAGCTCACTTTCTACTTGAGGCAGACTGTTGCAGTGAGGATAAAATACTGGTAAGGCAGGTGATAGCTATTGTTTTCATGGGGAAATGATAGTCTGATAGTCTTCATATTTGACCTTTAGAAAGAAAAGAGGGTGGAACCATTGTACAGAAATGTTATGGAGTAGGCAGAATGTGATTTTGGACTCTTCACTCCTTTGTGTTTTTTTCTATTTCCTTAGACATGTGCTTCCTACTTGGCCACAGTGTATGGCCCTTTGTAATCCAAGTGCATAGAGCCTTGACTGGTGTATCATTCTCCCTACCCCATTCCTTGCTTGAAATCTCATTCCATGAAAAGCAGATCACCTGAGCAAATTGTGAGTTGTCTTGTTAGTTTTCTCTTACTCAATTTAGAAAAGTAACAAGAAAAATCTTGGTCAAAATTGAGAGGGGATATGTAGTTGTTTGAACAGGCATGCGCACCTTTAATGCTGTCAGGTAGAAATGTACACAAGGGTTTATTAGGGAAAAACTTAGAAGCGGAGGAAAAGCTGATTGTGCATGACTCTTGGAACTTTAATTTCACAGAGAGGTTTGCTTAGGTAGGGCATTGCTAGACTGGAGCACTATGGCCGACGATCCAGTACAGAGGAACCCTGCCCCATAATGGTCTGCCTGTGGTGTGGGGCAGGGGAACATCCGTAAGCCTGTGATAATGGGAGGTCTCTGAGTGAGGAGGTGGCCTTGTTAGAAAGGGAGCCCCCATCTCAGTAGCTGATGTCAGTGTCTTCTTCCATTGAGCTAAATCAGTCCTGCTGAGCTACCAGAGAGAGGAAGAAAAGAGCTTCCAGAAATGAATTTGATTCTTGTCAATTGCTGAGTGCTAGCAGAGCTTAGAGATGTAGATCACTGTCAGTAATCTTTGAAGAATGACTGAAGAGAAAGGACCCAGAAGACCAAGCATAGGCAAATACTCTGTTTCAAGAGAGGGTTGAAGGTGGAGGAAGAGTATGTGTTACATAAATATTAGAGTGGTGGACCTGATGTCGGTTTTTTGTCAGTCTGTACAGTATGTGCTTTATCATTGGTTGTGAGTAGTTTTAATGGGAGGTGTAAGGCCTGTTGGCACCATGGGTTCACACAGCACAGCTCATGCACAGCCACCCAGAGGGAATGACACAAGACATTGATGAAGTATGTATCATAGTGTTTTACTTTGTTTAATAGCAAGACAGGAAAAGTGCTCACTGAATTTGAGTATCTAAAAAGTGTTGATTAATTGATCAGTACCAATGAGTGAATGAAATGAAGGAATGATCTTTTATTGGTAATGAATATTCTTACACTGATTAAACTCTTTTGGTAGCCCACTTAAACTATATTGTTCATACTATTAATTACATGTTAGATTAAGTCTTATGTGACTACGAGGGTAAATGTTTTACCCTCTGGTTTTTTTGTTTTTTTTTTTTTTTGGTGCTGGGGATCAATCCCAGGGTCTCACACATACTAGGCAAGTGCTCTAGCTATGTCCCTAGCCCCTAAAATTCCATCATTGCACCTGTGGTTTTAAATGCATGCTTTATCATATATTAAATGTCCACATGTGACTTGTTTTACTTTTGGGCTTTCTATTCTATTTCACCAGACTGTTTGTCTATTCATTGGTAAGTACCACAGTGCTTTTTTTTCGCGGTACTGGGGATTGAACCCAGGGGCATTCTACCTCTGAGCTATACCCCCAGCCCTATTTTATTCTTTATTTTGAAACAGGGTCTCACTAAGTTGCGGAGGGCCTCACTAAGTAGCTAAGGCTGGCTGCGAACCTGGATCCTCTGGTCTTAGCCTCCCAAGTACTGGGATTACAAGTGTGCGCCACCACGCCCGGCTACAGTGCTTTAATTATAGTTGCATTAATAAGAATATGATTTGTGTGTGTGTCTGTGTGGTGCTGAGGATCAAATCAGGACCTCACACATGCTATGCAAGCGCTCTATCACTGAACTACATCCCCAGCCCCCCCCCCCGCGTCTCTGAATTTTAGATTCTAAAGAACTGAGAAATGAGTATTATAGGTTATTGCTCGTATAACCTGGTCTGTATGTTACAGTTTAACCAAACCAAAGTTTGCCAGTGTGCTACTTGTATATGCAGAATGTGTAACACAGTGCTTGGTACACAGTGAGCTGTATTAGTTTTCCAGTGCTGCTATAGCAAATTACCATAAACTTAGTGGCTTTAACAACACATACTTTTTATCTTCTAGTTTGGGAGGTTGGAAATCCTAAGTGTCAGGGTGTCAGCAGGGCTGTATTCTTTCTGTAGGAGGAAGGAGAGAATCTGTTCTTTCCCAGCTTCTAGAGGCTGCCTGCATTCATTGGCTTATGGCCCCTCCTCCATCCTCAAGGCCACAGCATAGCATCTTCAGATCTCTCTGAGTTTTGCGTCTGTCATCATGTCCTCCCTGATTTTGACTCTCCTGCCTTCCTCTTTCTGTAGATTTTTGTATTCAGATAAAATTCACAATTATAACTATTTTAACTTTATTTTTTGGTACTGGGAATTGAACCCAGAGGCATTCTACCTGAGCTGACCCCCAGCCCTTTTTATTTTTTATTTTGAAACAGGATCTCACTGAATTGCTGAGGCTCTCGCTGAGTTGCTAAGGCTGGCCTTGAACCTTCGATCCTCCTGTCTCAGCCTCCTGAGAACATTTAAGAACATAAAATGTTGTGAGAACATTTAAGATCTACTCTTTTAGCAAATTTCATGTATACATTATTACTAACTATATTCAGTGTACTGTACAGTCGATCTCCTAAACTTACTCATCCTGTAATTGAAAGTCTGTACCCTTTGACCATCTCCCCAAACCCCACTCCCAGCCTCTGGCTACCACCATTCTACTCTGCTTCTTTGAGTTCAATTCTTAGATTCCACATACGAGTGAGATCATGCAGTATTTGTCTTACTGTGTCTGGCTTATTTCACTTAGCATAATGTTGTTCAAGTTTTTAAGGAAACTCAACAAACTCCAGTGTTTTCTATATGGCTTTACTAATTTATATTCCTGCCAGCAAGTATAAGGGTACCCTTTTCTCTACATCCTTAGCAGCATCTGTTTTTTTTTTTTTTGTCTTTTAGATAATAGCCATTTTAATAAGTATGAAGTGATATCTCTGTGGTTTTAATTTGCATTTCCCTGATAATTAGTGATGTTGAATATTTTTCATATATCTGTTGGCTGCTTGTATGTCTTTTGAGAAATATCTCTTCACACCCTTTGCCCACTTTTAAATTGGGTTATTTACTTTCTTGCTATTGATTTGAGTTCTTTATATATTTTAGATATTAACCTTACATTGCATATATGGTTTGCATATATTTTCTCCCATACTGAGGTGGTCTCTTCATTTTGTTGATATTTTCCTTTGATTTGCAGAAGCTTTTTAATTTAATGAAATGCCATTTGTCTATTTCTGCTTCTGCTGTCTGTGTTTTTAGGGTCATATCCAAAAACTCGTTTCTCAGATCAATGTCCTGGAGCTTTTCCCAGTATTTTCTTCTAGTACTTGCATAATTTCAGGCCTTCTGTTTACATCTTTAATCTATTTCGAGTTGATTTTTATATATCGGGTGAAATTAGGGTTTATTTCATTCTTTAGGACTTTCATAATTATATTGGCATAACTAAATATCCAGGATAATCTCTTCATCCCGAGATTCTATATCACATAAAGTTCCTTCTACCTTGTAAGATAGCATATTCACAGCTTTTGGGGATTTTGATGTAGACATTACTGTGGGGCCAATATTCAGCTTACCACATGGGTAGTTAGCAAATGTTAGCTTCTCTTGACCTTTCCTTCTCAAGTCAAATAGGTAGGTTCTTGAAGCACAAGCTGCTAGAGTTTTCATCAGTATCCTCTGGATATTAGTCAAGTATACCAAAATTAAGATCCCTGATAACGATATACCAGTAGCAGCTGCTGTTGGTTGACCACCTACTGTGCGCTGGGTCAGTTACTAGAGGCTTCAGGTGCATTGACATAGCTCTTGATGAGCTGAGATGCTTTTTCTCCAGTATCAACTCATATAAAACGTTTAATCTCACACCTTGAGGAGATAATTGCTTGCTTGGTTGCTGCCCATGGGCTGTAAATTTTTTTAAATTGAGAGATCAGAACAATAGTTCGTGCTTCTTATAACGTTAGACACTATATGATGTAGTGTCTCTACTCCTAGGTATTTATGTTTTTTTTTTTTTTTTGCGGTACCGGGGATTGAACCCAGGGGCATTCTACCTTCGCGCTACACCCCCGGCCCTATTTTTTATACTTTATTTTGAAACCAGGTCTCACGAGGTTGTGGAGGGCCTCACTAAGTAGAGAGAGAGAGAGTGACAGGGAGAGAGAGAGAGAGAGAGCTGAGGCTGACTGCGAACCCGGATCCTCCGGTCTCCACCTCCCAAAGTACTGGGATTACAAGCGTGCGCCACCACGCCCGGCTTATTCCTAAGTATTTATTAAACAAAAATGTGAAAGTATATTTTCAGACACAGACTTATACTTGAATGTTCATAGTAGCAATATTTATAATAGTGTTAAAACTGGAAATAGTTCAAATGCCCATCAACTGATGAATGGATAAACAAATTGTGGCATATTCATTTAATGGATTATTACCCAGCAATCAGAAGGAATAAATACTAATATATGCAACAATGTGGATGAAGCTCAAAAGCATTAGGTGAAAGAAACACCAAAAGCTACATAATAGTATTGTGAATGTGCATAACACCGCTGAACCACAAGCTAATGTTACGATGGTAAATATTATGTTGTTTATATTTTACCACAAATTTTAAACAAGTTATTTTCTCTCTGAATCTATTGGTATGGAATTCTAGAGAAGGCAGAATTGTAATGAACACATGTCGAGTGGCTGTTAGAGGTCAGGGAGGGATTGACTAAAGAGCACAGGGAACTTTTTGGGTTGATGGAAATGTTCTAAGTGTAGTGGTTGTTATGTAACTTAGGTCACAATTTTCTGAATTGCATGCTTATCATCGGTGAATTTGCTACTTGTAAATTATTGTGTCAGTGAAGCGCACAAAGAGAGAGGAAGAATTGCTAGGAATTTGAGTGTGATAAAAAACTCTGTCTCCTAGTAAATTCTTGGAGAATTTTACTCTGCTGTTTTCTAACACTCGTGTGCCAGATCACGAGTAAAGCAGTAGAGGGAACATTCTTTTCATCCCTCATTGAGTTGCCTGAATGTGTTTAGTAACTGCAAACAATATGTACTGCATTTAGGGTCCACCAAATGATTTAAAAGTTGCCTTAGTAAGAATATCACAATCTATATTCCTGGTGGTAGAAGAAGGGAGACTGTGAGCTGTTTCCTCTGTGGTCCTTTTAGCTTGAGCTTTGCTTGCTTGTCATGTAGAGGGGTGATTCTGTTGCACCTTTGATGTCAACTTATTTTGGGCTAAAAAGTTTTTAAATAACGTAATGGTAATGAAAGTACCACATCTCTCTCTTTTCACATTGACCTCTCCCTAGCTCTAGACAGATCCCCTCCACCCCCCAGTTGTTATTCCTTCTCTCTCAACGGTTTCCTTCTCCCTTGGCCTCTGGCAATAAGTACTTCACTACATTGATTTTCCTCTTCCTAGCGAGAGGATTTCATTCCTCTTTAGCTGGTATATCTTTGCCCTCAGCTCCCTTATGAGAGCACAACCCATTGCCCAGTTTTCTCTACATTTGCCCCACAGGACTGTCTTACTCTTTCCTGTGATTAATCTGTCCTGTGCTCCTCGCATCTCTGTTAAACCTCGGCTCCTCCTTCAGCTTCCTCCAGGGTGTTTTCGTCATCCTCCTGGACTTACACTGCCCCCGCTAACTGCCTCCCTCCTCTTCTGTTCCTCTTCCCTTCTTTCTTCTCCATGTTTTTGAGACACTGCCACTCTCTCCCCTCAGGATTAAAGTCTGAAGCTCTGTCATTTTCTCTTTTTCCCATGACTCCCATGTTGAGTTTCTGTTCAGATCCTTTACATTTCCTGTGGTATCTCTCCCTTCCTTTTGGTCTTTTTGACGCCTCTCTATTCTGGGACCTTGATGGCAGGGACCATCAAAGCAGTTGGCAAGGATGACAAAGAAGTCTTCACAGTGGAAAGCCACTGTGTCACCAGATGTGTGCCTCAGGGCCCCGTCAAGTGACTGACTTACCAGAGCTTGGCTTTGCTCCTGGGTATACCCTTTTTGACTTGGCTCTCTGAGTATACCTCTTGGGAGGCTTGGCAAAAACATGGTGTTAACATTTTTGTGTACAATGTCTCCTTTGCTGCCAAAGTCTCTGCTTTTTTCAATTATCTTGTGAATCCGTGAAAGTGCTCACCTTGCCCCCTGCAGAGCCCTAGTTTTTAGAGTTTTGTGACATCTTGGGATTGGTTCAGATTTGCTGCTTTTGTGCTCTCCCTAAACGGTTTCTTCTCCTTACACAGTACTGTCTTATTAATCTTCCAACTGAAAAGCAAAATCAAAGTACCTGGAATTATGGAACTTCATGTACTACATTCGTATATCATTGAGTATTTCTCTGTTTTTAACTCCTTATATTTTCCTCTCTGATTTTACTTTGGAGTTAATAAGATTTTTTTTTTTTTTTGCAGTACCGGGGATTGAACCCAGGGGTGTTCTACCTCTGCGCTACACCCCCGGCCCTATTTTTATACTTTATTTTGAAACCAGGTCTCACGAAGTTGCGGAGGGCCTCACTAAGTAGCGAGGCTGGCCGTGAACCCGGATCCTCTGGTTTCAGCCTTCCAAGTACCAGGATTACAAGTGTGTGCCACCATGCCCGGCTTAATAAGATTTTTTAAAAGTCATGAATTCTCTTCCAATGACCTGCATTGTTTGATAACCCCTGTAGAAGTTACTTTGTAGGATTGGCTGCTTAAAGAAATAAGGGAAAACTTAGTTAACGAGAAGAAAGATTCAAGAGAAGTACAAGTTACACTAAACCTTACTTGCCCCTTCTTCCTTCCTCTCCTTCCTTTCTTTCTTCCTCTCCTTCCTTTCTTCCTTCCTCTCCTTCCCCTCCCTCCCTCCCTCCCTCCCTCCCTGTGGATAGTACCCAGGGCTAGGAGCATGCCAAGCACGTGCTCTATCGCTGTGCCACAGCCCAGCCTCTTGCTCTTCCTGGAGGGGAGGGCTGACCTCAGCCTGGGTTTCTTAGAGTTTAATTCTACCTTAGATACATGTTATTCACATTTATGAAATATAGTCATTGTAGGTGAAATATCTGCTTCAGAAGTGGGAAGTTGATGAATTATTTCAGTGACTAGGGTATTTTAAGGTGTTTTATTTCTTTTTTTCATCAGAGAGAAATTTAAAGAACAGTTCAGTAAACATATTTCAGGGTTTTAAAATGAGGTGTGTATATATATATATATAATTTTTTTGTTGTGGTGGTATGGGGGATTAAACACGGGTGTTCTACCTCCAACCTACACCCCCAACCCTATTTTATTTTTAATTTTGAAACAGGATCTCACTAAGTTGCTGAGGCTCTTCTTTTGTGTATGTGTGTGGTACCAGGGATTGAGCACAGGGGCATTCTACCTCTGAGCTACATCCCCAGCCCTATTTTTTATTCTTTATTTTGAAACAGGGTCTCACTAAGTTGCGGGGGCTTCACTAAGTAGCTGAAGCTAGCTGCAAACCTGCGACCCTCCTGTCTCCGCCTCCCACGTACTAGGATTACAAGCGTGTGCCACCATGCCCGGCATTGCTAAGGCTATTATTGAATCTGTGATCCTATTATTGAATCTGTGATCCTCCTGTCCTAGCCTCCCAAGTACTAGGATTACAGGTGTGGACCACTACCCCAGGCTAGCAGTTTTTATATTTCTTTGCAATAAAATGAAACAATGTTCTCAGGTTAGTAGAAAATTGAAACTATCACCAGATTTAGAATGAAGTGGCTAAAAACCTAGAAGTGTTGGTTTTTCTGAACCACAATGCGACGCTGTGTTTATTTACTTTTTCTTTTATCTTTCGGCATTCTAGAGGGGTGTTTGATGCTTCCCTCAAAATGGCTGGCTTCTATGGATTGTATACCTGGCTGACTCATACTATATTTGGCATCAATATTGTCTTCATACCATCAGGTAACAAGCATATTATAACTGTCCTCTACCTAAGGAAAGTTAGGCTATTTTACATGCACTAGGAAATGTCCTCTTCCTCATTTTAGAGTAAATTTTGTGGTTTGAGATGGAATCTAGTCCACATTAGGAGCAGAAGAATGGTTTATAAAATGTTTGTTTATTGCTCTGTCCCTAGTAGCTGGAACCATACCCAGCACATAAAACACACTGCATGTTTGTTAAATGAGTGAATGTCTTAGGACTGTAGTTCAATTCTTTTACTGAGCGCCAGTTATGTGCTGATTTTCTCCTAGATTCTAAGACATTCACTTAGCACAACATCAGCACATAATTGGCACTCAATAACAACTTAATTAATTGGCAGGAAGCAATGTGTCGTCAAATATCTTTGTCCCAGGAAGAATACTGTACCAGTGACAAGATGAATGCATACGAGAGCACACAAGCTGAACACCTGTTCAGATAATACCCTCATGTCATAAGCACCATGTGGTTTAATGACCGTCTTGTGCTTTTCGTGTTATTTTCCTTCTGCTTTTCTTTATTTCGGTTACTGCTTATTTTTCTAAATTTCTCTGCCTTCCACATTTACCTCTACCATCATTTCTTCCACTTTTATCTATTCCGTACCCTTCCTTCTTTATGTCCCCACATTCATTCTTGTTCTTTCCTCTGTGGTGTCCGCATGCAAACACTCTGAGAGCATGTGAGGGTTTTAGTGCATCATCACCCAGAGATGCAGACAGGGCAGGTGGTGCTCTTGCTGCATAGATGAGAAACCAAAGCTTTCCAAGGTCGGGCACATGGTTAATGGTCAGACTAAAACTGGAGTCCACATCTGCTTGCCTCTTTGTCTGGAGGGGTACTAGAGGGAGAGAGTGCTTAGACATACTGCGCTGGAGGGGGCGAACTTGAAGTCAGTTCCTTCAACTTGCAGAGTTTTTTATTTTTAGTTACATTTCATTTTTATTAGAAACAAAACAAAGAATATACATTTAGAAACTAATTTCTGATTTGGCTTTGGACTTAGTAAACATTTTGACAAATGTACTAGATATATTTAGAGGACTAAAAATATTGATTCAGAGTTAGAGCGGCAGAACACTTAAGAGTTTATCACTTAAGAACAGATTCATAGCTGTGCATGGTGGCGCATGCCTGCAATCCCAGTACTTGGGAGGCTGAGACAGGAGGATCGCAGGTTCGAGGACAGCCTCAGCAAGTAGTGAGACTCTCATCAACCTAGTGAGACTCTGTTTCAAAAATAAAATAAAATAAAATAATACAATACAATACAATAATAAAATGAGGCTGGGGGAGGTAGAATCCCCCTGGGTTCCATCCCCAGTACCAAAAAAAAAAAAAAAAACACAGAAGTAGACACACAAGATGGAAGGATTTTCAATAACAAATTTTAAGACATTGTACCTTCATTTAACTAGAAAATTTAAACAGGGCATATATTATTCCCCTAAAGTTAGAGTTTGTATTTGTTTAATTTGTTTTGGTGGATATTTTTAAGTAGGAGGAGCTAGTGCTTAGTTTCTGTTGTGTTGCGATTGTATTGCTGATTATGTTAAGTTGATTTTCTCCTCTTAATGTTTTATTAGCTTTGGCAGCAATCCTTGGAGCAGTGCCATTCCTGGGGACTTACTGGGCAGCAGTACCTGCAGTTCTAGACCTGTGGCTGACACAGGGGTTGGGATGTAAAGCCATTTTGTTGTTGGTTTTTCATCTCTTGCCAACATACTTTGTAGATACTGCAATCTATTCTGATATATCAGGGTAAGTATTCTGAAATTACTGGGAAACATCAGGGATTTCTATTGCTTTTTTGAAACAGTTCCCCCCCAACTTAGGGGTGATGATAGAATTTTTAGTAAAGTAACCTTTTGTGTTCCCTTTGATATAATGAAATTGTAAATTAACATAAAATCAGCTGGGCATGGCAGCATACACCTGTAATCCCAGTATTGGGATGCTGATACAGGAAGATCACAGGTTCATGGCCAGCTTCAGCAACTTAGCAAGGCCTCTGCAACTTAGTGAGACACTGCTTCAAAAAAAAAAAAATAGGTCTGGGGGTGTTACTCAGAGGTAGAATGCCGCTGAGTTCAATATCTAGTACCACCACTACCAAAAAGAAAAAAAAAATAACATACCATTGTTTATAAGGTATGATATTTTGTTACTGCGTAAGCATTATTTATGAAAAATGAGAACATGGGTTAAAACAAAAGGGTAAATAATTTTCTCTTGGTTTTGTGGCATTTAACTCAGGAAAGAAATATTACCAGGTGTACATAAAATATTTTAAATATAGTAAAGAGCTAGTGGTTATTTCAGCATTTCTTTGCTTTAATTCAGAATCAAAACTTTAGCCATATAATATAATGAGTACCTGTCCATTTTTGTAGATTTTGATAGCTCTTTTGGAAATTAAGTAAATTAAGCCAGCTATCATTTAATATATTCAGGTTCTCATTGCTTATGAGAATGTAGGTTGTAAGCCGGGCGTGGTGGCTCACACTTGTAATCCCAGTCCTTGGGAGGCTGAGACAGGAGGATCACAGGTTCAAGGCCAGCTTCAGCAGCTCAGTGAGGCCCTCTGCAACTTAGTGAGACACCGTTTCAAAATAAAAGAATAAAATCGGGCTGAGGGTGTAGCTCGAAGGTAGAATGCCCTGGGTTCCATCCCTAGTACCAAATAAATAAATAAATAAATAAATAAATAAGTAAATAAATAGAAAGTTGTGACTAAATGTGGAATTTCAATCTGATGTAACTGTCAAAATAGTTAATACATTAAATTTTTAAGTAAATTGAAAGTAGAGTAGACAGGGTCTAAGAAATAGTACTCTTTAGTTAAGTAATGTAGAGGCCGATTGTGCACCACCTTGTTTTCTCTCTAATAAATTAAAGTAGAAAATAACTGATACAGAATGACTCTGAAACCCCACAGACCCAGAACAGAAAGACAAAGGCAACTCCATAAGCCAGCCTTAGGGGAACTGGTACATCAGAGTGTGGTTAACTAGTGCTAATAGTTGAAGTTTAAATAGTAGGAATAGGTATGTGATATATACTTCAGTGCTTTCATTTATTTAGACTGAATTATAAATTTTATATTAAAGATGGTAGCTAGAATTTAAGATTTATATGTGGTTTTATCTTAAGAGTAAAATGCTCTATTTAACTGGTATCATTAGGAAATGAAAGTTGGCATAAATTATTCTATTTTATAATAAATTAAGCTTTTGAGTTAGTGTGGTGGTGCATGCCTGTAATCCCAGTACTTGGAGGCTGGGACCAGGAGGATCAGAGGTTCAAGACCAGCCCCAGTAACTTAGCAAGACCCTGTTTCAAAATAAAAATAAAATAGCGCTGGGGTGTAGCTTGGAGGTAGAATGCCCCTGGGTTCAATCTCTAGTACCAAAAAGGGGGGGGCTTTTATTTAAAAGTTCCCACACTTTTAATTATTAAAGCTTTAAACATTTTATATAGAAATTTTCCTGAAATATGGTGTGTGGGGGAAAAGTTTACTTAGCATACATGGACTGCTGCCCTATGTCCTTTTTTAGAATGAGCAAGAGTAATAAATTATGAATATAATGTATTCATTTCCTGCAGACTGGCTCACCACAGTGCTGTTTATTAAACGACAGTACGTAGTGGAACATCCTCCCAGGGTATTTAGTTACTTGTTAAATGCTTACTTCCTAGGCCCTCTTGCGTCAGTGGTCACGTCTTGTCAGTGTGCTGTGTTGCCATAATCTCTCTTATCCCAGCTCTATCAGTGACGTGATGTCATGATGAGCTGCAGGGCAGTTAAGTCTCTCCTGTGAAATAAAGCTTGGGCTTTGTTGACAGATACTTTCCTCATGTGGCCTTTTATCATTACCTGTGTTAAAAACTATTTTAGAAGGTTACCAGAAGTCTAACAGGGAATGCTGTTGAGGTCTGATAAAAACATAATTAGCTGAATTACATGCTGAAGTGTGCTCACTAAATTATCCTTGGCTGAGTTAAACCTAACAGGTGACTTAGGTAAATCCTAAGCCAGCATGAGTCTCCAGGAACCCACCTGTAATGGGTGCAGAATATTTGTTAACAGTGCTCCGTCAGTTGCTAGACCTGTAAAAGAGGCAGATGTCACACATTGGTGCATGGGCAAGAGTATTCTTGCATCTCAATAGTTTTATAATCAGTGTTCAGTTTTCAGCATTGGGGCAATCTAAAGAAAGCTGATAATAGAATAAAAAGCCTGGTATACTAAAGAGTGAACATTGTTTTAGAATGGTTTTTCAGGTCTGCTCTGAGGTTTATGTTTGTTAAACATCACACACTGATCCGTGCTCTCTTTATTCCAGAGGTGGTCATCCTTACTTGACAGGCCTGGCAGTGGCTGGCGGAGCCTACTACCTAGGCCTGGAAGGAGCAATCATTGGGCCCATACTCCTCTGCATACTTGTGGTTGCTTCCAATATCTACAGTGCCATGCTAGTGAGCCCCACGAATTCAATGCCTACACCAAGCCAGGCCCCGTGGCCTGCTCAGGCTCAGCGGTGAGTTCATGCAGAATGATCAGAAATCATGTGCAAACATTGAACTATCCCATCTCTGTTTGGTAAACAGCTTCATTCAGACTTGTCAGATTAAAGGCGTTAGAGTACTAATACTGTGATAAAAATCGCAGAAGACACTAAATAAATGTAAATAATTTGCAGGCTTGGGGCTTCATGTGGCAGGAAAATTAAAAAACAATATGAGGTTAAAATTGTTAATGTCATGAAAGACCAAAAGTAAATAAACTTAAAAGAGGTGTGGGACAGGGTGTGCTAGGTTGAAGGGGAGTTTAAAAAACTAGGACAACCGGGTGCAGTGCATGAATCCATGCTAGGTTTCTGGATTGGGGATGAGTGGACCCTATAGCACTTGCACATGGGAAGTTTGAATATGGACCATGTATTATATAATAATATCAGTGCTAAATTTCTTGAGATTGATATGGTTACTTTGGTTATGTAGGAAAATGTCCTTTAGTATGCCATGATGTCTGTAACTGATTTTCAAATGGTTCAGCCAAAACAGAGGGAGAGAGGAAGTGACTGTAGCAAAATTTTAACAACTGGTGAATCTAGATGAAGGCTATGGTTGTGAATTGTACCAGTCTTTCAGTTTTTCTGTAGGTTTATTCTTTTTCAAAATCAAATGTTAAAAAAATTACTCAGAGGTACTAGTAGAGTTGAAACTTGTTATTTTGCCAGTGTAGATGTTAAAAATAATTGCTATCATTTGCTATCACCAGAATTTCATAAAATATAGTACTTAAAAAATTTCCCAGTTGTCTTAGTTTTCTAATAACTTTTTTATTCAGGCATAACTTACACATCATGAAATATAAATCTTACTAAATATATTAAGACTGATGGTAATGATCTTTTTCATGTGTTTATGTGACTACCACCCATATCAAGGTACAGAATTTACCCATTACTCTAGAAACCTTCCCCATGCTTCCTCAGTCAGACCCCTCTGCCTGCTAACACTCTAACTGCAGTTGCTTTAGTTTTACCCGTTTTGGAACTTCTTCTAAAAGGATTCCTGTGGTGTGCACTCTCGCAGCAGACCTCTTGCTTCACATTCTGTGGGATTTGTCCATGCTGGTGCATTCTTTTTCCCTTGTCCAGTCTGTTTTTCACTCTTATCTAGTATTTCAGTAGTGAATACACCACAGTCTCATTTATTCATTGAAATACTGATAGACATTTGGGTAGTTTCCATTTTATGGCTGTTAAGAATCAAAATGCAAGCCGGGCGTGGTGGTGCACGCTTGTAATCCCAGTACTTGGGAGGCGGAGACCGGAGGATCCGGGTTTTTGGCCAGCCTCAGCTATTTAGTGAGGCCCTCCGCAACTTCGTCAGACCCGGTTTCAAAATAAAGTATAAAAAATAGGGCCAGGGGTGTAGCTCAGAGGTAGAACGCCCCTGGGTTCAATCTCTGGTACCGCAAAAAAAAAAAAAAAGAAAAAAGAATCAAAATGCTATGAACTTTCTTTTACATGTCTTTTAGTGGCCATGAGTATTTTTTTCACTTGGGTATATATCTAAAGTGGAATTTCTGGATATACATCTGGTTTAATTTTAGTGGTATACCAGAAATTACACCTTAACAAATAAAGATAGCCTCAGAATAAAGGACCTTAACTTTCCAGAGACCATTGCATTGTCCTTATTGTCAACTAGAGGACGCTAGTCTCCCTGCCATTGCATGTGCTAGTGTAATTGAGGAGCCGTTGACAAGTTGGTTCTGATAGTGCACTTAATGATACTATTAGTAAAGTAAGAGTGAATTTTTAAGATGAAGCAAAAGCAACTAATATGAATACCTCTAGAAGCAAAAGACCTTTTTCTGCCTTTCCCCTTCTGAAAGCATGCAGTGTACTCAGCTGGCACGGGGTGTGAAGACCGCGTGAGGCCAGTACGGCCTTCATTTTTTTTTTCCCTTCAAAGTTTCTCATGTGGGTTGCAGAGTCAAAAATTTATACAAAGCTTATTGTGAAATGTAAGTCTTTTGCCTTCTTCTTCTCCTTTTTTCCTCTAAGAAGAACCACTTTTTTGATTAATTATTTTGATATCTACATGTTAGCTTAAAATAACATGTTTAAAAAGTTGGAGACTTTATGGAACCAACCTAGATGTCCATCAACAGATGAATGGATCACAAAATTATGGGAAATACACACAATGGAATTCTACTCAGCAATAAAGAAGAACAAAATAACAGCATTTGCAAGAAAATGGAAAGATCTGGAGAGCATTATGTTAAGCGAGATTAGTCAATCACACAAAATGAAGGGTCATATGTTTTCACTAATAT